>OU898277.1:57247993-57417196 GCA_918026665.1 Diabrotica balteata
AGTAAGGAAAACCCGGAGGACCGTCCTCAAGACCACCAGGAGAAAGGTTCATGGGAAAACCTCGCATTTTTCTAGAACCTCCGAAAAATGGACCCCTACCCATCGACGTTAATTGCTTAAGACGCCTTTCTTTCGATCGTTTGTTTTGAAACCACACCTGAAATAAACAAAATAGATTTAATATACAAATAACGTCAAGAAAATAAGATCGAACCGAATATAAATTGGTACTGTTTGTAAAAAGCAAAAGCAAATAAAATTTACGATTCCTGGACCTCTGCGGCAGGAAAAAACCAACAAATGTCTACAACTTCATATTGTACAGATGGACAATGCTTTATATTTTGTGATTTTTATTTTCTTTCTATAAAACCTAAACTTTGAGAAAATGCAGGTGGTTGAAATACAACAATATTCTTCTTATGTTCATGTATGTCGTAAAGCTCAAAAATAATACAAGTAACGAGTTAAATATTAAGTCAAAATTAAATTTTGCGACATTTATAAGATAACTTCGTCATCTAATAAAATATAAAAACACATAACTTTGAACTCGCTTTTATTTATATTTCAAATACAAATCCTTTAGTATCAAAGTGGATTATTGATGAAATAAATTCCATTTGAAATTAGCTATTACCCAGAGGAAATTAGTAATGCTATTTCTGGAGAAATTACGGATTGGGACCACACTTAAGCTCCAACCGTACCGTAACTACCAACCGCAGGCGTAACAACGTTTTTACATCTCACGTCCCATATACACGTCTTAATTTAAATATATTGACTAATGTTTGTGAAATGATGCGAGGTTACTGGCTTAAATATAGTATTTTTTATTTTTTTTATAGCCAAAGCCCGGTCTTTTATGTATGAAGAGGTTGTTGAAATCAACATCAGTTTATACTCGAAAACATTTATGAGAAGACATTGAAAAAACGATAAACAAATTCTACGAGATATGCGAACATAAAATCATCAATTGTCAATAATAAAGGATTAATAATATGATAATATTTATTTTATTATATTAATATAACAAAAGCTAATTTGAGAATTTTTTTTCAGCACAATACTGAGGCATCAACTTTATATCGGGGACGAGGGACAACTTAACCTACGAGGAGTTAAGCCGGGTTTATGTCCTAGCTCTGTGAAAATAGATTAATATTTTAATATTTATTAGTATTTAGTATTGGTATTTAGTATTATTTAGTATATTTAGTATTTTTTATCTAATTCGTAATTTATAAATTAATTTATGAAGAGTATACCTCTTGGTCAATTTAATGTTTCCACTTCCTTTTTGTACTTTTCTTTTATTTATTTATTATATATGCGCATTTATTATATATGCGCATTTATTGTATATGCGCACATATGTGTTTAATATCATTATATTTAATATTCTAGCAAACAGTATTTATTATCTATCGTGGCTTAATGGATCAAGCAATCCAAAGCCAATAAAAAAACTTTTTATCGCGTCATTTGCATAGTAGAAAATACTACGCTAGGAAAGAAACTGCTCCAGAATAAATACTTACTTGGGAATAGCAGAAGCATCGAAAGCTGGAAAATACTTCGGTCTCTTCGACAAGATAAATTTAAAGACATCATCTCACCGATTAGCCTAGATAAATGGGACAAATACTTCGCAAATCTACTGGCGGAAGAAAGAGCAGAATATTTGCACACACCCAAACATAATAAGAAGTGCAAGTACATACAATAGCTTCCCCAATTAGGATTGACGACAAAAAAGTAGCGTGAGTATGCCAAGCAATAAGAATAGAAAATCAAAAGGGTCTGGCAATATTTCACCTGAGCTACTTAAGTACGGTACAAGCAAATTATATAAGCAGCTAACCAGCCTTTACCAAGAATGTATTAAAGGATTGAGTATACCGGAGGAGTGGAGCACATCTTTTGTCATGACAGAATAGAATAGAATAGAATTTATTTAATCAATATACAAAAATAGTTTTGTTTTTGACAAGTCAAAGGAATAGTGACAATACTTATACAACATATAATTTTTTTTTAATTAACATTAAACATAATTTAAACATTGCAAACATGTATGTATTTAATATTAACAGTTAAAAAAAATGACAAACACACTTTATGGAATTATAAAAAAACATGAAATATAATTATAATAGGCAACTGCCCTGACCAAACTAGTACTATTGTGTAAAAGCTGTACTTAAGTACTCCGTTTTTGAATAGAAACAATGTTTCAAAAAGTGTGATTTGATTTTATGCTTAAATGATAACAAGTGAAGACTTTTTACTTCATCTGGCAAAAAGTTATACAAACTAACGTCAGTCGAATTTTTTACGCTCTTTGTCAACCTAAAACGTTGTGCTCTAATAGCATCTCTAGATCTTGTATCGTGATCATGGACGTTGGAGTTTACGTTAAACTTAGCCTTTGTTGGCATGAATTTCAATCAGCGTCTTATATATATATATATATATATATATATATATATATATATATATATATATATAGTGAAGGTAGTGGCATAATACCTAAATCCAGAAAGAAAGGTTTACAGTGTTCCCTATACTCAGCTCTTGCAAGTATCCTCACTACTCTTTTTTGTAATTTAAAAATTCGATCTGCGTAAGAAGAATTACCCCAAACAGTTATTCCGTACTGTAAATGGCTATGAAATAGTGCAAAGTAGCACATTCTAAGGGTATTTTTAGGAATCATATAAACTAAGTTGCGTATTAAAAATATACTTGTAGCAAGTCTAAAACTTAAGTAATCTATATGAGCACTCCAATCCAAATTATCGTCTATAAAGATTCCTAATAGTTTAACACTATTTCTTAAGATATACTTCCAATCAGAACTAAAAATCAAATTCTGATTTTTCTCTTCATTTAGCATTAGCCCATTATGTGAGAACCAGTTTTTTGCTTTCTTGGTATCACTATCTATTTTAATTTTTAAATTATTCTGATTAATATCAGTATTTATGAGAGTTGTATCATCTGCGAAGCAAACACATTTTATAGGAAAAGTGTAGTGAAATAAATCGTTCAGATAAATAAGAAACAAAGTGGGTCCTAATATCGAACCTTGAGGTACACCATATTCGACAGTGTTAAACTCAGAATAGCTGTTATTAAGAAAAACTGCCTGTTTTCTATTTGTTAGGTATGATCTAAATAGATTAAGAGTGTTTCCCCTAATACCGTACTTATGCATTTTTTCCAACAGTAATTCATGCGAAACACAGTCAAAAGCTTTGGATAAGTCACACAATGTCAAAGACACAAAATGACCTTCCTCCAAGCCATCAACTATATCTCTCACAATTTTCTGTATAGCTAGTGTAGTGCTACACTTTTTTCTAAAGCCATATTGGTTACAGTGAAGTATTTTGTGTTTTTCTAGATATTCTACCAAACGAACATTTAGAATACTCTCAAAAATTTTGCCGAAAATGGGAATGATTGAGATGGGACGGTAATTTCCAATTTCATCTAAAGCTCCCTTTTTGAACACTGGTAGCACTTTTGTTACTTTTAAAACATCTGGGAAAATCCCCTCAGTAAGACAATTATTATAAAGTATAATTAATTTGTCAATAATAATATCGATTGTTTCCACAATTATTTTTTTGTTTAAGAAATAAAAATCCGTGCAGTGTGAATTTTTCAATCTATGCAAAACATTCCTGATTTCAGTATCACTAACAGGTAATAAAAATAAAGAGTTGCAAGGAGAGTGTACATCTTTCAAAAAATCTATGGCTACATTTTCATTTGTAGAATTAAAAGAACTTCTAATATGTTTAGCCACTGAAGTAAAGTAATTATTGAAATCGTTTGATGTAATCGCGCTTGGACAGACTTTTTTATTTTGAAATTTATTTCTGTGATAATTTATAACTTTCCAACTATCACGAGATATATTTTCAGAATTGGAAAAAAAATTTTCATAAGCCAGTTTTTTCTTTAATGATATTGTTGATTTATAGTGCTTCTTAAATTTTTTATACTCACTATATTCCTTTGTAACATCAGCAATTATCTTGACTGTGGAAAGATTTTTTCGCATTTCTATTAATTCATCATCAAACCAAGAAATTGGAGCTTTACTATGAGTTCGTGATTTTTTTAATGGAAAATTAATTTCAGTTAACTTAACATACATTTCGGTAATAAATTGAGCTAATTCTGTTGCTGTTTTGAGAGAAACAACTGAAGCCCAGTCAACGTTGTTTAACGACTGTTTTAACATCCGGATGCCATTACTTGTTATATGTCTTCTGTATGGATTAGCACTATGTTTTTTTTCAGATTTTATTTTTAAGTAGAGAAATTGTGCATGATGATCAGAAATACACGGGTCCACAATTCCACAACCAACTATCTCACTGCTTATGTTTGTTAAGATGTTATCTAAACAAGTTGCTGATCTAGTTGTGATTCTAGTAAATTCATTAATATTTATGGTTAATCCAAAAGTAGAAATTAGATCACGGAAACTGTTTAATTCATTAGAAGCTTTTTTAAAATCAATGTTGAAATCTCCAATTATTATTATTTCTAAAAAATTAGCAGAGCAAAACTCCAATAACTTTTCAAATAGCTCTAGAAAAACTTTAAAATTCCCATTTCCGGTTCTATACACTGTTACTAAAATAGTTTTAATATCTATAATTTCTAATGCACAAAATTCACCCTCAAATTCACATGATATATCATTTAAGCAAATTGGTCGTGTAGGGATTTTATTATCGCTAAAAATTACAACACCTCCATGTTCCCTTACCTTCCGACAATAAAAAGTTGATAAAAAATACCCATCAAGCTTTAATGTTGTTAATTCATTTTCTCTGAGCCAGTGTTCAGAGAAACATAATATATTGTATCTTTTATTTTTCAAAAAATATTAAGCTGATCTATTTTGTTTAATAAACTTTGTGTGTTTACATGTAAAATATTAACTAGACTAATCTGGTCAGAGTTTGCTAAAGTTTTTGGTTTAATATAAGATACAACACTTTCACTTCTGTCTTTTTCGGTTGATGTATCTAGAAGATTTATCGCCGGAATGTTTTCTGCGAAAAAAATATTCACTCACCATTACATAAGTATATATACGTATATACTATATATATACGTATATACGACAGTACATAAGAAGGGAAGTAAGGATCTATGTGCCAATTATCGAGAAATCGCAGTCCTTAGCATTATCTCGACAGTTTACGGAAAACTCATCAAAAAGAGAATGGAAGATGAATTTTGGAAGATGAAATTGGACGAAGAAATTAAACAGAGAAATAACCAGGCAAGGCAAGCCATTAGGCAATTAAACAGTGTACTGTGGGACAAAATAATCTCCAAAGAAAACAAACACAAAATTCATAACAATATTATAAAAAACATTGTTACATATGACAGTGAGATATGAACACTGAAAGAAATAAAATTAATAGCATTAGAAGCAACAGGATGGACTTCTGGAGTAATGCAAGGTCGAGTTTACACGTACTAGACTTTTGATAAATGTTTTAAATACCATTAATATTTGTGTATGTAATACGTTGTTACTGTTCTATTTCAATTCACTTAACATAATTTGGTTAATAATTATTTAAGTTAGAATTCTTAATTTATGGGATCAAATATTTAAATATAATATACTACATCGGTATATATATTGTTACTTTTTTATTTTTTGGTGATAATAAGTTTACGGCATGAAGAATACAGAACAATTTAAAACAGTGCACGCAGCTGAAGAACAGGAGAGTGCAACATTTGATTAAATATTTATTTGGAGTCACAGCACATTAACAGCTATAGAGCATTTAGAAGTATCCGTGTATACAATGTGGTCAAAACTCTTATCAATTATTAGTCTTTTAAAAGTTACTTAGCAATTGAGGTTCATCTGATGATTTTCATAATTAGTCAACGACAGATTAAAATCTATTACTTATTTTTTTTCAGGGTGGTTTAAATGGGTTTAGTATTGGAAATGTGACTAAAAGATCAATATTATTCAGGTGTGGTGAAAGATTTGGTGAAAGAGATTAAAGTTTAATTGGAGAAGTATAGTTTAAGAGGTCATAGTAAATTAGAGTCTGGATTTTCTGCATTAGCGGATAAACGAGCAGAATATTTCAAGAGGAATTGCCGGCGTCGTAGCCAGAGAGAAAGTAAGTTAGCTTCATATATAAGCTCGCTGCGGGGCTCGACCTGAAGGCTATATGGCAAATTCGTAGTGCAATGTGCAAGATATCTTATATGTGCGTATTAAATGCAACAAGAAAATCGATGATTATGTAGATCATGAAATAGAATTCAAGAGACAATAAAGAATTACAGAACATACCCAGACGATATCTAAAATCTTAACAACTGCTGGTAATATCAGAGTAATCAGCATATTAGCATAATTATAAGACAGTGCTGCTTGTTAGGTAAAGAAAATTTGTGAAAGATACTCACAAGTATGTATGTAAGCAGGCAATAAAAGCAGGAGGAGAAATTTTATTAAAATCAGTAAGCGAACTGTTTAATAAATGCTTATATGCGCGTACGATTCCAAAAGACTGCAACAATGCAGTAATAGTCTTGTTACACAAAAAAGGCGATATTACTAAATTAGAAAATTATAGACCCATCAGCCTCTTCACACATATGTACAAACTCTTTATGAAAATCTTAACAAAGAGGCTAACACTTGGTTTCTATCAGCCCAAAGAACAGGCAGGCTTCAGAGCAGGATATGGCACAAATGACCATTTTCAAACCATAAAGATCTTAATAGAAAAGTGCATCGAGTAGAACATACCACTGGTTCTTGCATTTGTCGACTACGAGAAGGCTTTGGATTCTGTAGAGTTTGAAACAATACTTGAAGCCCTACATCAAAGCCGAATAGATTACAGATACACGACACTAATCAAAAACATCTAGAAGGGACGCTACATCAAGTACACGACTTCACGAAGACACAGAAAAATTCAGCTTAGGTCGAGGAGTTAGATAAGGAGACAATATTTCACCAAAATTGTTCATGGCAGCTCTAAAGTCAATATTTAAGAGCCCTCAATGGCAATATATGGGCATCAATATAGATGGAGAAAGATTAAATCACCTAAGGTTTACAGATAATGTTGTATTAAACGCAGATAACTTACTCTCGTAATGAGTGGAAATATAACTATTGACAATGATACCATAGAACAAACAGATACTTACAAATATCTGGGACACGAAATCAAAATAAACAGAGACAATCAAACACATGAAATACAAAGGCGAATAGGCCTAACATGGGCAGCATTTGGCAAATTAAGCCATATTCTAAAAAGTTCAATTCCCATGTGTCTCGAGCGAAAGGTTTATAACTAATGTGTTTTGCCTGTACAAACTTATGGAGCAGAGACTCACGCAAAAATATTTGCGAATAAACTCAGAATTACACAACGAGCCATGGAACGTGCAATGCTGATCGAGACCACATAACAAACCAAAAAATCAGGCAAAGATCGGGAGTTCAAGACTTCATCGAAAGAACCACGACGCTTAAGTGGAACTGGGCAGAGTACTTAGCCAGAACACAAGATGGACTGGAACTGAAACTGGCTACAAGCGGCCCAGTGTAGAGAACACTGGAAAGAACTGAGGGAGGCCTATGTCCAGCAGTGGACGCGATTGGCTGATTGATGATGATGATGTATGTATATAACATCTTCAGGCCTGAAGTCCCATGGCATTTCTATTTTCTTCACTATTATTTCCACTCATCTCGATACTTACAAGTAGTTGAGTATAATTGCCGAGATAGTATAGTAAAAAAGATAAATCTTGAATTGGATATATGGACAAGATAATCGTACGTAATTTTAGTAATTTGTCGTTCATTAAACATGGATGTGCTTATGGAGGTTGTATGTATGTAGAGGCAAACATGGATGGATTTATGGAGGTTTGGCTGATTATTTAAGTTAGTGGTCTAAGTGGTTTTTTTGATTATCTCGAGAACCGCTCACTATTTAAATCGGAGGACAGTTCTAAATGTATCCTTAAAATCAGGGATTTCATTTGACACATGCCTTGAAATTGAGTAAGGACTATGTTTGTTCTACCATAAGTATACCTTTTGTAAATTAATTGACATCAAGTGATAATCAGTGCAACAGTATCCTGCTTTTGTTTTATTTAAACTAGTATATTAAAGAATCTAGAGTTTTTTAAACTTTTGGCAACCATTATAGCTTTAAATTTCAGCGGTGTATGGTTTTCAGTTAATTTTAAAAAATATGGTTAAAATAAACAAATATCTTTTAAGATATTTAGAACAAGTTATCTCTATTTAAAATGTAGTCCCTTGAGATATTTCACTATTTTTCCTTCAGTAGATACTACTTGTTGGTTCCCAAAATCGCTATCTATTTTTTATTTCAGATCATGCGCAATACTTGTTATAGTTAATAACATTTCCTTAGGTATTATTGTTTTTGGGTCTATTGTATTTAAAAGTATTTTGTAATTTTATTTGATATGATACAGGATAATGCAGTTGATAATAAACGGAAAGATCGACGGGAAGAAGTGGAATTGGTAGAAAGAAATACTAATGGCTCCGAAACCTTTGTCAATGGACTGGCTGATCAACAGATGAATTATTACATGCCGCGAAAGATCGAGAACGATATCAGCAAATCGTCATGGAAGCTAGCCACACCTGAAATTTGGGCACGGTACTCAAAGAAGAAGAAGAAGTAATATTATGTACTATAACTATGACAAAGTGTTTTCTGGAGTAATCGTTTTATTGTTTAATCTTGATTTCTTTAACAATATTAACAGTTTTGCTATATTTGAGGTACTTTAGAAAAAAATAATTAATTCCTTATTTACTTTACTGTACATTTTTTTATCAGGTTTTTAACTAAAATTTATTACCAGCTTTAAAAAACAAAATATTCTTAAAGACGCATAAATCTATTTTTAGCTAATAAAAACTTCTAATTAGTTCAAAAACTAACACGAGAAGCAAAACTACCCCAAAAGCGATGAATATTTGAGTAATTTATGTCATCAAGATAATTTGTAACCACAAGTAATCGACTTGTGGTGGCCTTTATGTTTTCTCTTTATTCTTTCACAAAACGTAACATGTTGCTAGACCGCCCCGAGTTCTATTCAATACCGGGACGAGTATATAACCGGGGGTTGGGGTTGGAAACACTCTTTTATGTTTCGCTATTGTGGCCGTCTATTCAGAGTGGGCGGCTATATTTCAAATGGGATACAGTGGCGTGGTAGATGTCACGAAATACTTAAAACCGCAGGAAATGTGAAGCGAATTTTCTATCTTGGGTTTCCTTTCTGTATGAATTTCCAAAAAAAAAAGAAATTTGAAACTTTCGTAGATATCCAAAATATTGACAAATGTTTGTGTTTAAATCTAATTACAGTCAAAATATATGCTTGCGTTGTCATTGCATTGTAAGTACCTACCTACCGACAAAATACCAATATTAAAGGTGCTATATATAACACCTATATAATACGTATAAAATAAACAGAAGTCATTATTAAGAACCAACAAGGAACGCAAGGAAAATTGTACAAAACTAAGAAAGTATATACAGTTGAATCCATGGTTCTTTGCCCGTGCGTAATTGCTACCTGGCGAAATAAAACACATACTTTTTATCTAGCGTCATTGCCTTCTACGCATAAACCAAAGAAAACGAGCTACAGCCTGTTATTTTTATGAACTCTCTTCATTAAAAACATCGAAAAGAGATAAGCATAAAAAAGATGCTTGTGGACATTTTCAGATTTTAAGTACAATTTACAACGTACAGTGACGTTTCTGGTTTATTTACTTATGGCTGTAAATTTTTTTGAATTTTTTGCTGGTTTTTTTGTCCCTTTTTGCATTTGGAAGTTATTTATATTACACAAACAGTTGTTTTCACAACTAATTTTATGTTGGAGTTTGAACTGTTGTAGTAAGTGTATTTCATTTTGCCAATCATTTACATACATAGTTAACCTCATTTACATTCACACCGTAAACGAATGGCTTTGTTAAAGTTTTCGCAAAAGTGAACGAAATGACAAAAATAAAATATTTTATTAAATTTTTTTATATTATGCCCAAAAAAACCGTACTAGCACAAGAAATCGTTTTAAGTTTAATCGAGTAATTTGAATTAGAAAAAAGGAACGGGGATCGATGAAACCATTGTCATGTGTTCAAGAAGAACAAAAAGTGCAGTTTTCGAATGTGCTCTATTATAAAGCTTTAACGATGACAAGCATATTATTAGTATTATTATTAGTATCAATGTTTCATTCCTTAAATAATATTACTCTTACCAATTACATCAACACACTGTAAATATTATTGTATATTTAATTATATTTTTTTTATTATTAATCAATAATGATATTAAAAGATTTTATTAAGCTACTTCAAATGTAGCTATAATTCTGCACCAAAATTTTAAAGCAAAACTAACAATTTAGAATCTATTTAGTTGAAAACGTCCAGTTTTATAATATAATCCGTAATCGTAGCACTAGTCACTTGCTGTTGCGTGGAGTAAATTTACGACTTTTTATATGCTTTAAATGATGACGATCGAGTAAAGAACCATCGATTTAACTGTATATCATAATATGGTGTGTCATATGACATGATATATTTAAATTCCATTGACAACCTAGAGCCAACCAACTAACATGTTGGCAGTTAAGTTCGATTTAATTTAATCTTATCTTAAACTCAATATGAAAAATATAATTTCAATACCTCGAAAAGAAAATAAATACAAATTTGGTATGTTATATATATACCCATTTGGATCATCATCATCATTATCATTTAACCCGGATCTATCCACTGCTGGATATAGGTCTCCCTCAGTCTTTTCCATGTATTTCTGTTTTGTGCTGTTTGCATCCAATTTTTGTCCATCCATCAGATCATCTTGTTGGTGGACGACCTCTACTTCGATATGCTTCTTGTCTCGGTTTCCACTGTATTATTCGCTGTGCCCATCTGTTATCCGACATTCTAGCTATGTGCCCCGCCCAGTTCCACTTAAGGGTCATAATTCTTTCTATGGCATCTGTCACTCCTGTTCTCCGTCTTATTTCCTTGTTCGTGATCCGATCCCTACGAGAAATGCCTAACATCGATCGTTCCATGGCTCTTTGGGTAACACAAATTTTATTTCTTACTTTCTTGGTTAGTGTTAATGTCTCTGCACCATATGTAAGTAAGTGGCAACACGCACTGATTAAAGAACCCATTTGGATACATATATAAAATCGGACTGACAAAAAGTGGGGATCGCAGAGTTTGTCAGGTTGAAGACAAGACTGCGGAACACTTTCTGTGTAACTGTCCAGGGTTAGATGGTATAAGACAGACTTAATAGATTTAAGGAGGTTACCATTTCGAACCTTACGACTTGGAAGAAGTGTCATCAAAGTTGATAATAGACTTTGTTACAAAGGCTGGGCTAAAAGGATAACTTTAACTTAGGGATAAGGTAGATACCTGGTAGATCAAGTGGAAAAGTGGTTAAGCGCTCTTTTTCTTCTTGTCGTGCCTATCCGCTTCGGATGTTAACGACCATCATGGCAATCTGTAAAGATTCGTAGTTGTTGTGTTTAATCACGTATGTAGATTTTTCAGTTAGAAAATTCTTCGCCTTACTGGTCCTCGTTTTTCTTCTACTTTTTCTTGAAGCGTTAAGCGCTTACTGATATTAAATTCACAGACATATAATACAAACAGTTCCCCCCAGTGCGACAGACTGACGCAACTGCGACAGACTGACGAAACTGAAGCAAGGCAGTCCCTGCATCTCTTTCTAATGGACCGGGCTTATCGACCGCGTAACCTTCTCATTGATCATTAAGGTAACGTGGTCGATAAACCTGACAAATTAGAAAGAAATGCAAGGACTGCTTTGCGTTAGATGCACTCTGGGAGCAATTATGTATTGCAGCTATCACTGTATTTGTATTATACGTCTATGATTTAACCTAACCTAACCTAAAATAACCTAGCCTAACATAACCTACAGGATTTAAATATAGCTCATAATGGTAAACAAATATTTTGTAATGGACCAAAACAAATTTCTGTAGAACTAAAGTAAGACGATCACTTCATCGCTACACTATACCAAGAACAATATCTTTATAAATCACGCTTAAAAATTTTAGCAATACGAAAAGTATATTTTCTGAATACACTGTGCACCGCGTATTATACATTAATTTTAATTGCATCATATTTTAAGTACATACTATATAGATATTTCAAAGGTTTGCGTTAGGTCATAAAATGTTTCATGCTTCACTCGTTATAGACTTCCAATCCCACAATAACAATAGATAACAAAGTGAACGCAATCGAACAGAAAAACCTCAGGTTCTTTGTAAAAATGGCAAAAAATGAACTTCTAACCTTGTAATACTTTTTTTCATATTACTAAGAATATGTATTCTAAATCGATTTTTTAGCTTTCTTGTTATATTATATGGTTTTAATCGAATATGTGATGTAAAATTTGATTATTAGACATTTTGTATGATTAACTTTTTGTGCAGAATATTTATTAGAGCATGTTAGTGCTCGTATATCATTTATTTCACAAAATTAATCAGTTGGAAGGATTTTTTATATAACAGCACATAACTAAGATTGCGGTGATTTTAAAATCAACCAAACATGTTTACTAAAATTGTCGCTCCGATTATGTTGACATAATCAAAAACACTAATTACATTTTATACAGTGCTTTAATAAAGCTTTTATACAGCTTTTTCAATTCGGTCCGTCTCTTCTCTCTCTCATCTCTCTCTCTCTCTCTCTCTCCCCTCTCTCTCTCTCTCTCATCTCTCTCTCTCTCTCTCTCTCTCTCTCTCTCTCTCTCTCTTGCGTTTCTTAAACAAAAGTATAAATTGGTTGGCTGGCCTGGTCGGCGCGTCTTGTTTTTTGTTCGTTCGTCCCACGCATTTTAGCCGACCCTGGTTAAATTTTTTCGTATGCTCTGGTTGTAGTTAATTTTTGGCTGTTGTATGGTATTCCCTCTTTTTTAGTATTCAAGACCTTGTCTTGCTAAGTTATTTTGATCTTTCATTAAGATATGATCAATCTATTTCCATTTCTTTGCTTGATTCTAGTAGATATGTTAGCTTGTTTTGTTTTTTCTCATAGTTCTGTATTAGTTATTCTGCTGGTCCAGTATATTTTCAGGATTCTTCCTAAATATTTGTTTACAAAAGTTTTTAGCTTTTTAGTTATCCTTTTTTCATATTTCTGCTCCCTAAAGTAGTACAGCTATTAAAAACTTAAATTTTTGTTGCCTCCGATATTTCACTTGTTTGCCAAATTTTGTTGAAAGTATTAAACGCATACTGAGCCTTTATTATTCTTGTCTGAATATCCTGTTTACATCCCCCTTCTTTCCATAATTGATCCCAAATATGTGAATGTGTCTACTTCAACTAGTTCCTTACTCTTTATCCTTATTTTATTATTTAAGTTGTTATTACTTTTTAAGAATATTAAATATCTTACATATACAAACATTATTACTACTCAAGTTGATAATGCCTATTCTAATTTGTTTTCGTTTGTGATTTTATAAAGGTGTCTATATTAATATGAAGAACCAAGTGTATATTGCACTAGAGGGGTATAGAGAAATAAACAGAAGAAAAAATGTGTGTAAGAGACAGAGAAATAAAGGTTTTTGTTGCTATTCGACTCAAACCGGACCAAATATGTACAATTAAGGTATGTAAATATGCGAAATTATTAAATTAAATTCCGAGATTTAGGACGGTATCAATAGAGTTGGTTTACAATAATTAGGAGAGTAATTAAATGTTATAAAAGACAACAGTCCTCCTAAGTTATTATAAAAACGCTGACCAATATTACTGTTATATACACTCACGCACCGGTAATCGTCACATAAGTCAGTTTCTCACCCGGTGGGTTCTCGTTAGGGTTTTCTTTGTCTTTAGTCTATTAGTGGTGTTTTTCTATAATGAATTCGTGGTATTTTTCCATTGTATACACAATTTAATTTTTTTCTGAGTAGTCGTATGTCGAACAGAGCATCCGGGAATGGGAACCATAGATAAGAGAGCCCAAAAACACGTTTATTGTCTACGGCAACTAAATTAAGAGAGGCAAAAAACACGTCTGTTGTCTACGGAAATCATAATCAGAAAGAGCGTTTTTCGTTTGCCTTGTCCAAGAATGTCATGGGATAAAAATGGGTGGAAGGAATTATTACTAAGGGTTAGAGGATGCAGAGAAAAATATAATATTACTTTCGCATGTGAAAAATTAAACAGTGTCTACACTCACGTAGGTAATGTATATTATTATCATTCGATAATTCCTTTAAATTTATTTCTTATACGATATTTTGCCAATTCCTTGTTTAGCTAAAGCGTTCTTTAAGCTTTCTTAGGCTTTTGGATCTATAGATAATAATTAATAGTCTGATTATCTAGGGACCTTTCGGTCGAGCTGTGGGAAAAAAGGATATATGGAGGTTAGATGGAATACAGGATTGCGACCTGTTTTCTCCTAGATGGATCTTAGGAGAGAAACAGTAGCTGGCGTAGGGATAGGGTTGTCAAGCCTTAAAGTAGTCTGTCCTTTACTGGATACTGTAAAACTACCAACACCGAAAATGTTGGATTCAATTTATGAGAAAGACAATTATAGCTGGTGTACCTACATATTAAACCTATCGTATGATGGTCGCCAACCTTTCGGTAGAAGACGGCACATAAAGAAGAAGAAGTACATATTAAATTTGATATAGACCTATACTGAACAGTTTTGGCGCAGATGAATACACGTTATACATGTTGACAAGAAGAGGATTTATTCATTTAAATCAGCCAATTATAATATTTGTGGTACACTGCTAATATCTTGTATAATGTAACGATAATATCATTATCATTATAATCCTTCATGATATGTAGGTAATTAATATTCTACCCCAAGATTTGTTTAACGTAGTACTTAGTCAAGAAATACGACCTTCCTGTTGATTCCACGATAATACCAACAAGTATTCATCATTGCCATTCTATTTGCTTATATCCAAAGGTGATCTAATATTCATTTTTTGAGATATTCTTAATTAAGTCTAAAGAATGACATTTTCAAATTTTCCTGTCATATGATCTAAGTCTATGAGAATAAATAATGACTTACTGAGGGTGAATAATGACTTGGAAGAGCAATGTGGAGTTAGAATCAGTAATTGTCAATAATGAACCGATAACAAAAGTTAACCATTTTAAATACCTAAGATGCTGGATAAATGAAACACTAAATCCGGATGAAGAAATTAAATTTGTATAGAAATTGCAAGAGGAGCATTTATGCAACTTAGATCTATTCTAAGCAGTTCTCAGCTGAACTTACAGCTGAGAATTAAGTTTCTAAAATGCTATGTGTATCCTGTATATAGAGTAGGTCAAGGTAAATGTGACTTAAAAAGATGATAAAAAAGAGAAAACTCGAATATCTGGGACATATATTCGGGATAATGCAGTTAATACTCAACAGAAAGATCGACGGAAAAAGCGGAATTGGTAGGAAGAAATACTCATGGCTACGAAACCTTCGTTTATGGACTGGCTTCCTATGTCCTAACACTAATTATTACGTAATGTAGCTGAACAATTTTTCCATAATCATAGAGATGTCCTTTCTTATATAGCGTCCTCAACAGAACATATCGATGTACTAAATTTCTTTATTTATGTATTTTTACATAAATAAAGATAAAACAAGCTGCGATAAAATAAAAATTGCATCTGTTGTTAGTCTGCCTTGCATAAATCGGGATCTATTTTTAGATATTTTGGTATCCACGCATTCCTCTATTAGTTACTCTCTCCTATTCAGCTAATAACTCATTAGATAGTTGACACGGTTATGAATGAAAAAATAAAAAAATAGTCTTTTCGTTTTTGTTACGACTACGAAGATTTATGATCGTGTAGTTTGTGAGTTGTTAAACATCTTTGGTTTTGTTCACAGGTGTTAAGAAACTACTATTCCAGTCAGCTAGCGTTTGTTTCAATTCCATAATTCGATTAAACGAACTTGTTATATAACAACGTGTATAATCCAAACAAAAATGTTTTTGATTACTCTGACGTGTTTATTGGGATTTGAATGAGAAAGTAGCTCATAAATAATTCAACAATATTGAAGATCTCATAAGTACATGTATGTAGAACAAAATCATGACAAAATGGTAAATAAACTGGAATAATTCAAACTCTATATCTCTTATAAGAGAAGAAAGTAAGTGATCATATCTAGATTGCGACTTGGGTATACACAGATAACCCATGATTTCATATTAAAGAAGGACCCTCCTCCGATGTGTTTTATGTATGTTAGTAAAATAATAGTGCAACATATGTTAATAGACTATCCTCTTTATGTACTACAACGACAACAACAACAGTTACCTTTAAAGAATGTTTAAGTAAAAATAAATAATTCATCTAAAATTCTCAATTTTTTACGTGTCATAGGAAAGAGTAACCAAATTTGATATTACCTGTTTGTTCCTCTTATACATTTCATGTAAATACAATTTAATGCTAATAACCCTATTAGGTTAAAGCAAATAGCAAATAAACAAAATGGTTCTTTCGATAATGATAATATTGAGACTGTCTTTCTGTCTATCTGTATTGCTTTATCTAATACGCTTTAGTATTATTCGACAATTCAAAAGTAGTCGTTCCTAAAAAACTGCACGGTGAGAGAAAAACAAAATAGAGGGGATATTTTGTTTATAAAATGCAGTATCAGGATACTATTTGATATAATATAATTATACTTAAAATTTAGTAATAAAAATATTTTCTATCCCTGTATAACCTGCCTTATACCCAAGAAATGCCTCGTCATTAGTACCACCTTGCCGCCCGTAAACTCTCAGCAAAAATTGATAAATTAGCAGAACCAACATCTCTTCTAATGTTTCATTTTTTCCAAATCGCAGTTTTAAAATATTAGCATGACTAATACACGAACTGAGCCGCTTTGTGCACCCCCGTGGGTACGACAACCCCCAGGGGTTCCTTTGTAGTGCCGCTGAAGAGTGTGTACTCCTCAGGGTTCCCACTTCACGACCAGCGTGTCCGTTGTTTCAACATTTGACAAGCGAGGTCCTACCCCGATTTTGTGTTTGTATAAACTTCTATTACTATTGCTTTTGCTGTTAATCGATTCTTAATGCAAATACATGTAGGCAGTGATGCATTTTTTGTTGCCATTAAATGATGTATATATTATAAGGTTTGAAAGTGTTTGGAATAAATTGTAAATAATCTAAATGGACTGTCTTTTGATGACAATAAGTGAATTATTAGGTAAGAACAAAAATGTACATATGAAACTTGTAAAATAATATTGGAATATATGTACTTGAAATACCAAATATTAAAATATGAACCATATATTTAGATGTAACTACAAATTCTTGTAAACCCTAGTTGCTCAGGAAACTATTTTAAAATTATAATAAAATAAAACAAATTACAAAGTAATTATGTGACAATGTTGTTTACTTTTAAATTATTATTGTAAATATACAATTACAAAGGTGAGTAAAAAGAGATCATGTTTTTCCAAAAAAATACAAAATTGATACATTAAAGACTTTAGGACTGCAATATTAAGCATATAGGAAATATAAGTTATATCGATATCATGACATGATATTTACATTGTATTGAATTTAGTATTAATCTTTGTTTCAAGTTAAGAAAATAACATTACGCTTATGGAGATCAGTGTTGCCAAAAACTCTCAGACACTCTCTTTTGCACGGATGTCCAATATATTCCCTTTGCTTAATTTTTGAATTTTCATTTTCAATTAACATTTAACTGTAAAAGTCAGAATAACTACTAAATAAAAGCTTTATTATCATTATGTAGTCAGAGACGACATAAAATAGCTGACATACGCACATCGTATTATTTTAAGTTGCAATTAGTAATTAGATATACACATTCCAAGCGGTCAATATTTTCTACTGATTTATATGATTCATGGCATATCGTATTCTCACCGAAAAACAAATAAACTGTTGTTACTATAATTAAAATAAGATAAATAAAATTATCTTTTGTAAATACTATTTATCTAATTAAAATCATTTTCCCTACTTTTCATCTCTTGTTTCGAATGGGCACTTTTGGTCAATTACGTTAAAAAACAGTAATTTAATTCATGTTTGTGGAAACGAAAATACAAATTATACAACCCTAAATTGTGCTTGTGTGTGTCGTGGCAACGCCGCGTTGCTATCGTCCATAAGAAATACATGGCCCTATCTCCGCAATGTTATTTTCTAAACGTGGAACGTAGTTTAGGCAAATAATAATTGCTATTTAAATGGGAATAAGCCACAATTAAAGGTTAAAATACGTTTATTGACGTTTCAATTTCCACTTCGGAAATCGTTCTCTAAATACAAACATTAGTAAATTAAACAAATTTTAGTTTTTTGTTACTTAGTGAAAAATTCTTCTAACAAATTAATTTTATCTGACTCATTTCTATTGACCATTCAGATATACATTATACATTTTAAAGTAGACGACTTTAAAATGATATTGCCAATATTGTTGAGTTGCGCTCCTGGGACGACTTTACTTATAAGATAGTTCATTCAATTAAATGAAATCAACTTTAACTTGAGAATATCCGTTAGAAAAAATCATAAACATTCAAAACAACAAATACGTTGAGATCTATTTTGTCCAAAACTAAACCTAACAATGAACAAAAAAGGACAAAGAATTGCATTTATAAAATACCTTGTGAATGCGATCAGTTTTATTTAGGTGAAACATCAAGGCTATTAAATGTTAGAATAAGTCAACATCAATCTTATATTAAAAATAGAGAATTTGATAGATAGGTAAAGAAATAATAAATAAGACTTACTCACAATCAATTTAATTTAACTATCAGACGACCGGTTTCGCTTTCTACAATATGCAAAGCATCCGTAGGTCTCGATACAAAGTTAAATAAATGCTGAAATGATAAAAAAATATAAAAAAAAATTATCATTTCAGCATTTATTTAACTTTGTATCGAGACCTGAGGATGCTTTGCATATTGTAGAAAGCGAAACCGGTCGTCTGATAGTTAAATTAAATTGATTGTGAGTAAGTCTTATTTATTATTTCTTTACCTATTTGAAATGGACTCATACAAGCAACACATTCATAATTTGATAGATCTCAAATATGTAAATATGTAAACAGGCATGGGATAATGAAAATAGGGTTCAATATAATGGTTGTCTAAATTTAACAGTTTTTGTTGACAAACAACTGAAGGAAATTATGTTTAAATTCGAAAAATGAGTAAAATTGTAGATGCAAGTATTAAATCATACTTTTTTTTTAATAAAATCGGAACGACGCGACGTTGTCAAGTTTTGTGTAAAATCCCAATTTTCAATAAGGAAAGCAAAAATTTTGAATGTTCAACCTCGTGGAATAAAACGCTCAACGTGAAATAGCTGCTGATAAACGTACTATTGACTTTAAAAAAGTGCAAGAATGTGTGGCTAGTATGACAGGTAATTTGATTATTAATCTAATAAAATGCATAGTAACTAATACAAGAGTTTTGGGTTGTATTTTCAGGAGCTTCTGTATGTATCATCAAAAATATTGCAAAGGAGGGCTGAGAATATTTCTGAATCAGAAAATAAATCCGATTTTGTCATAGTAATAAGACGCGGAAAAAATCTTCAAACATTCAAACAAAGTCTGTTCCGTCAGCAGATTATTCATTTTCATATACCGGAAAAACAAGTACCCACTGTAAACAAAATTCATAAGAGATTCGTTTAAGAATTTGATTATAAATGAGGAAAAGAATGTATTTGTTTGCAAATTAGGAACCTCCTATGATTCCGTTGGAAAAGAACAGAAAATAATCGAAAACTTTTAATAAAAAAACACGACAGACACCTACGATTACAGTGTTTAAGCAGATTAAATAATTTAGCAACAAAAAAGATTTATATTGTTTAGTGATGGTGGTTTTATTTCCTTCTAAAATTATAATTTTTTTGATTGTTTTATAGAACGTATAGATATTGTTTCGTAGAACTTTTTAAGAGAACAATTTTAGCTGATACGGCAATGGATACACAAGATATGTAGAATTGTATACATAACTATAAACATATATTTTAATAAAATCGAAATAAAAGGAGAAAAAGCGGTTCTATCTATTGCAACTGTTTCATTTGTTCGTCCACAGCACACTGCGCTTTTATATGTACAAACATACGGGAGGGAATTCATAGCCAACTTAGTTTTGAGGCGGTCGTCGTAAACAACTCAGCCGGGCAGTAAAACGCCAAGGCGGCCTTTTTCAGATATATAAATATTATTTTTAATATGTGTTTTACGGCCTTATAGATATTTTATATTTTTATATATTCAGGTGTTAAGATTTTTGTACTTTATAGGCGGGACGTTTCAAAGCAGTCGAAAGCATAAAAACGTCAAATTTTTATTTGAGTGATATTCTACGTTTCCCTTGGACGGTTCTAAGGCTTTTATTTTTTTTTAGATTTGGTTTTGGTTGGCGTTCCGTGAAGTGGCTCTTACGCCTTTTTATGACGATTTTTGTGTTCGGTAAATCATTCTAACGAAGCGTATGGTTACTAGGAAACTCAACGGGACTTCTTTTGTAGAAGAAGGACGTATTTTTCTCGATAAATATGGGAAGACATAAATGTACGAAGCGAATGTTTAAGGAACCAAAGAGTTTTTGTGTTTTTTTTGTTGGAGGTGTGTTTCGGGTTTAAAATATTGGTATTAAAGTCAAGACTGTAACTAAAGTTATAACCGTGGAATATATTTTTAACGTATCTGCATTTTAAAAGAAGCTTGGTAAATCAATAGGCTATTCAAAAAATTTATAACTCATGTTTATTACTTTTTTAAATTAAACTTAAGTACCGATTTTACCAAAATTTAATAATGAGGATACGAATAAAAGAGATTTTTATGTTGATAAAAACTTAAGGAAATTGCATCCTTAAAAATTATGCTTTAAATGTGAACCTTTAATTAATTATTATAGAACATAATAATTTCATAGTATCATTAGCTTTCAAAAATTATATTGTTCATTGATGAACATCATTACAATATTTCAAGTGCTGTCCCTAAAAGGACGTTTAGCCCCCTATAAAATTATCAGACCCTCCGAGAGGACGTGTACGAATTCATCATTTTATAGCCCCCCAAAAAATTATTAGACCCTCCGAGATATAGTAAACTCATCACCGGCATCCTTTGGAGATGGGTAAACTCATCACCGCCGATAGGTAAACTCATCACCAGCATTTTTGCACCAAGGCGCTGGTTTCTAATGTGGGAGATTGCCAGTTACCTGTTACACTTCTCGTTTATGTGGTAATTTATTAAATTCAGAAATTATTAGGTTATATTTAGATTTAGACAGAAACTATTATAGATATTAATATCGATTTTTTTAGGTGTGGTCTATTTGACCTATATGCTGATATAAACGGTTTTGAGATCTGAAAATTGACTTGCATAGGTTTTCGATCGTGAATTTTTAATGAAGATATTTATGTGCTGTTTTCGTTTATATCGGAAATAGTCCTCAACTTAACTAATTAGAAATCTACTTAATATGACAGAATCAATTAAAATGCTTAAGTACAGTCTCCTGGCTTTTATAAACGATCAAAGCCTACTGGAAGAAACACTATGCTATGAAAACAGGACAGGTACATGTAAACTCTGCAGTTTTATGTACAGCATTGTTTAGTACTGTAGAAGCGTAGATACAAAAATGAGGATATTAGTATGAGAATGGTAAAAATGGTTGGAAAAATGGGAATGAAAGGATTTGCATGGATTTGTGGTGAAATGTATACGGCTAGACTGGGATGCCCAAACAGTTAGAGGGAGAAGAGACTCCTTACTTACGTAGTTCTCTACCATATAATCTGCCATTTTCATAAATGAAGGCAGGTTGGGGATATCCACATAAAATCATTTACAAAACAATCGTCGACTACTTCTGGGTCCAAAAATGGCCATCCAAATAAGTGGAGTAGCAAGTTGCCGTTGGAATCTTCCTTCTTGTAAGTAGTTACTAAACTAAAGTTTTTTGGATTTTGCGTAACCAACTTTGAGTCAAGTGAAATAACTTAACGATAGCAGAAAAATTTTGGAGCGTATTGAAATGTACCATCCAAGTAATATGCCTCTGCTTTCGCCAAGTATCGTAAATTTTGAAGAAGGCCAAAAATAATAATATTTTGTTGCGAATGGTTATCCAACAGCGGCCCGTCTTTAGATTTATCTGTTGGATTGCTTGATGCGTTTTCCCATTGTCTTGGGTACAGGTGAAATAAAAGGAAAACGATCGCTCATATTCTTCCGAATACAAGAGATGTCCGTTGTTGTCATGTGTTCTTTGGAAGAAGAAGTTGCAATCTTTTGGTGAATGATTTTTGATGGCCTCTCTGGTAAGTCCCCTTCAACTTTCATCTTGCAGGAGTTGCTGATGACTTAGTTTTCGAAGATCTTTTGACTGTGTGTGATTGTATCCCAAGACACAGTGTAGAATATTTTTCGCAACTAAAATAATTATAGAAATATAAACACTTCTTCTTATGGTGTCTATCCGTTAAGGATGTTGGACACTAACATGGCTATTCTGACTTTGTTGACTGCTACCCTTAAAAGTCCGGTAGTGGTTAAGTTACACCATTTTCGCAGGTTATGCAGCCAGGATATTCTTCTCCGTCCTGGACTTCTTTTCCCATGCACTTTACCTTGTAGTATGGTCAGAAGTGGGTCATATCGTTGTTCATTGCGCATTATATGTCCCAGGTTTTCTAGTTTGCGACGTTTTATGGTTACTAGTTCGCGCTCTTTACCCATTCTATGTAGTACTTCTTCGTTGGTAACTCTGTCTATCCAGAAAATCCTCAACATGCGTCTATAGCACCACATCTCAAATGCTTCAAGTCTCTTCAGTGATGCTTCAGTTAAGGTCCATGACTCCACGCCATATAAAAGAATATAAACACATACTGGTGTCATAAAGTCTACTTTATTTGTGAGATTTTAATAAGTTCTTTGCATATTTTTACGTTTCATCTGGCCACGGGGTGCAGGTAGGCCAGTGATAAATTTATCAATCTCTCGAGATCTATTTGAAAATCTCTTATTTTTATTTTGCCTGTTATTTATTACACTTCTAATTCACGAGGCATTCTAGTAAATTCAAAGACTATTTTAAGCAAATTGCTTTAAACTTTAACTGATATATTTATATCGGTCGTCTTTCGGTGAGTGGTCTATTGGACGTATCTTCTGACAATCTAATCGGACTTGAGATCTACAAAGTCAGCTGCATAGATTCTTAATATATATATATATATATATATATATATATATATATATATATATATATATATAATAGTGTAATAGTAATTATGTAATTATATAATATATAATATAATAGTGAACTTTTTAATGAAAATATTTTTGGGCATGAGCGATTTCTGGATATATTGGAAATATTTTTTTTGCTATGTAACTATGACAATAAAAGCCATAAACTAACTAAATAAATAGAAAATAAATTATAGGAAATAGTCTGAACTTAGTTACTTTAATTGCATTCGGATTTAGATTATTCTTTCAAATTATGAAACCGTAGATGTTTGCAAGCATTTTGTGCTCTTCTCCCATGGGGTGCAGGTAGGCTAGTGATGAGTGTGTAAATCTCTCAGGGTCTATTTTAAAATCGCTGGTTTTATTGCGGTGATGAGTTTGTAGCATCTACGAGTGCCACTGTATCATCTGTAATTGAAAATAAGTTTACGTGTACCCCTCTTGGACTGACGTTCACTAATCGGATCTGTTGTAATTTTCATGTTATCTGTTTATTATGTTATTTTTTTTGAGTCGGTCCCTTATTTTTCTTCTCATTTAATTAGAATTATAAAATTTGAACATTGGTTCTTGATAGTTGATCGTAATATCCAGTATTCTTACCTCACGTTACATGGTAAGCATAAGAATATTTTATTGTACGGTATCTGAGTTTGAGTTTTCTCTGCAATTCTATTGATTGAATATTTTAGAGAACCTTCTTCGAGTTTGTCCACATTCTTTACCTGTAGATTATTGTCCTGTGTCCATTAAGGTTTTTTTGAGTTTCAGATAGATATGTATAGATCGATCTCTATTTAATATATAAAATATCATCTACCCTAAGAATTTGAGCTAAAAGAGCAAAAAAAAAATAAAAATTGAATGTATTCGATACTGGAATAATAATATAATAATTCAGGAAGGTGATCTAAAAGGCAATAGAGGAAAAAACTTTGACAGGCAGTTTGATACATAAAGTATTTGACAGAAAATCAAAAGAGCTAACGACAACATTATCAGAACGGTGTGCAAAATAATAAACTCAATAAAGGTGACTTATCTGAGTGTACAAGTTCATTGTCCCTCCTCACTCCTTGAATCCTTATCACGGCATAGTGACACTCTATATATTATTCTTAGCTTGCTGTCTCCATTGGCTGCAATCCTGTGCTGCTTGGACTGCTTTATGTAGAAATTTTCCTACCAAAGTCTTTATTTGGTCTCCATCTCCCCATCGTGTTGGAGATCTTCCCATTGGTCTTCAGCCTTTTACCTTTCCTTCTACTACCAATAGTTCCATGGACTCTGTTCTTGTAGCTATGTGACCGAAGTACCGGGTATGCTCGGTTTACTTTTTTTAATAGCGCTTCTTTTATATGAAGCTCTTCCAGAATTGATAGGTTCTATGTTCTGTCCAAGACACGCGTAGAATTCTTCTATAGATTCACATTTCAAATACTTCGATATTATTCCTATAAATTTTTTGGAAATTCCATGTTTCAGTTACGTATGTAGCAATGGGAGAAATAAGTACATTGACTAACCTGACCTTAGTATTTCTTCGATCTTTAGATATATTAATAAATTTAGATGTTACTACTCCTCGCTTAATTTCTGGGAGCAATCGCTATTGTTGGTTATCAGAGAGCCCAGTTATACAAATATATCACTTCGAATTTCGCTACTTTGTGCAATTATATTTACTGTAAGTCCATTTCATTCCAAAAAATTGCTATGCAAAAAAAGACAGCTTTAAAATCAGAGCATTTAAAATATTTAAAATTCGTTATTTCTCAAGCACTAAATTTTGTTAGGCTATTTTACCATTCCTGTTCCATACCATGTAATTTGAACGTTTATTCTGTATTCCAGTTCTTCCTTTGGTATAATTTTTAGTTTTTTATTGATGCTTGTAAAACGAAAGTATTTGCTTCGTTTTGCAGTTGGAGAAATCGTTACTTTAGCTGCTAATTCAGTTATTTATTCATCACTTTTGCTGTGTAAACACATTTCGACATAATCTCATGAAATTTATTAATTCCGCTAATAGATCGACTATCACGGTTATATTGACACTGTATGATTCATAAAACTTATTTTATAAATTAGATCTAATGTATTACTTTTATTATTATAAGCGATAATACAATATTTTATTGTTACAGTGTAGTGACCAGCAAGGAAACATATTTTCTTACGCGCTGCCAATGATCGAATACAAAATTTCCGAGAATTCATTATTGACACGTGATTTCGGTTATTTTCCACCACTTACGTCCAAATTGGTAGCATTGAAAGAAGAAGCAGTATTTAATGGCCTCCTCGGTCACCAGATTTGTTTCCCCTATATTTCTTTATGTAGGCAATAGCAACACCTCAAAGCCATTTATTTATTAGAACACCTACCGTATCTTTAGAAAATTTACGTCAATCAATTGCCAACGAATGCCGACGAATTACTCCGTAAATGCTTCGGAATGTGAACAAACGTTTCGAAAGAAGCTTGTATCATTGTATGGACTACAAATATATTTAT
This sequence comes from Diabrotica balteata, assembly GCA_918026665.1. NCBI lineage: Eukaryota > Metazoa > Arthropoda > Insecta > Coleoptera > Chrysomelidae > Diabrotica > Diabrotica balteata. The sequence goes on from OU898277.1 coordinate 57,274,083, forward strand.
ATACTACAACATCAGGCCATGAACACACAACCTAGCAATTACTACTTAAATATTAAACAATTAAATAAACTGTAAGTAAAAACCTTTTTTATTTACTCCTGTATAAAGGGAGTCAGTCTTGTGTCAGTTGGACCAGAATATATCTTTATATAAGTGAAGATTGAGCACGGGGATAAATGACAGATAAATAAAGAATAGGTATGTTAAGACATGTGTAAAAAAAATAAGAAAACGACGAGAAAAAACCGAAAACATATTATGTTTTATACACATTAGTAAGTAGTCAAAATAATTATAAATGTTTTGTGCATTACCTTTTCTTCCCTAAAGCTACTTCTCTCTACACCAATGAGAACATAAACGTTATCAAATAGGCATTACAACTTACAGCTCGTGGAGATGGGGAGCAGAATCGGGCTTATTATTCGGCAAATTATAATTCCATGTGACATGTGGTGGCAGAAAATTGGAAAATGAGTAGACTAGCAGTATTGAAAGTCAAACACTTGTCATAGTAAACATAACTTCTGAAGGGGTGGGCTCGCGGCACCCTTTGCTCTATAATTCATAAGTAATCCAGAGGGTCAATAAATAATACCCTATTATATTTTTCAAAATACAGTCGATTTTTTGATTAGCAATTATTTTATAAATCAGATTTTATAGTTATGACATAAAAACTAAGTTGTTACATTATTATAGATTCCAGGCCAAAAACAAAAATTGTCATATTGTTAAGGGTCAAATTCTGAACAATCCATGGGCCTGGTCTTTTTTTAACTAAAATATTTCAGTGCTCTAATTAAATCTTAAAATATAAATTAAAAATTACAATTAAATCAATACTTATTCACAAATGTTACCCAAATTATACATATTTAGTTAACAATAAAACACTGAAAACTTTATTTTCAAAACTTTCACAAAATTAATTAAAATATATTATTACTACAGCTGTTTCGGCAGAGTGCCTTTTTCAAGTAATTTATTTTTGGGATGTGATCTTAGGGGAGAACTGTTTGTCTCTAGATGGTCACTCAGAATTAGGTCTCTGTTTTTTAATTTGTTAATTTCTATAAATTCTAATAATATTCTGATAGCTTAAGGTATATATATATATATATATAATATATATATATATATATATATATATATATATATATATATATATATATATACAGTAATGGAAGATTCAAAACGGAACATACGAATTATTAATACAATTATTAAGATCCCCTGACCTGCAATTACCCAGTGTAAATTTCAATATAACGTCGCGATGTCTTATAATTAATTCATTTGTTCAACTGGATTGCTACTCCTTGACGATTTCTCTAGTAGCGTATTCGACAGGTGTACGTCGACACTGTTGTCTATCGTCCACTGATTTTCTGTGTTTTTGTGCAGATAATAACAATGTTTTATTAATAACAATTTTTTTGTGTTCATTAGATATTATTTGAATTGGTTAGTGTATAGTTTAATATATTTATTATTCCAAATATTGTTGATAATTTAAAATTTAAAAGGATGTATATGATACATCAAAATCTACAGATTTTTGCCGAAGGTATCTATCGATTTGGCAACAGTCCCAAGGAACATCACTGGCCGAGCAAAACAAATACATGCCCTTTGCTTTGCTTCTCATTATAACGCCATAAGCTGAAATAAAAGTAGTGTTTCTAACCATAAACCATGTATACAAACAAAGAAAAAGTACAAATTTTAAAATGGTATTATGGGGGCAACTCGTACCGTGATATTATAAATTTATTTACTTGTGCGTATGAAGATAGGCCAATACCGACACAATCAACTATTAGTCGTATTATTAAGGTGCGCACGTGCGCAGCAGTCGAAAAATATCGACTGGAGAAGGAGTCCAGTCGAACAAATGAATTAATTATAAGACATCGCGACGTTATATTGAAATTTACACTGGGTAATTGCAGGTCAGGGGATCTTAATAAATGTATTAATAATTCGTATGTTCCGTTTTGAATCTTCCAATACTGTATATATATATATATATATATATATATATATATATATATATATATATCACTTGTAGCTTGTTTAATAAGTGCAAACGAAACATTTTTACATAATATTATATACATGTTATAAGAGAAACCAAAAAGGCTTAAACGTCTTTTAGACTATCTTGTTTTCTTTAGCTAATTGTAAATAGGTTAAGTTATGTTATATTTGTTTTGAAATATTTGTGTGAGAGTTACTATCCTTGCACCTGAACAAAGGAGTATTATATGGCCTACTCTATAGGTGTATGCCTGTATGATCTATATACAATTTTCGAAGGCACTGTAGTTTTAATATAAATGAAAAGCACATCAGAAGCAAAAGTTTTACAATAAACATTCCTTAACAGCTTTTTTATTATTAAAAATGATTGCAGAGACATTTACTAATGTTCATGAAAAATAATTTGATATTCTAACATATATGAATACCCCTACAATACATTTATCTAAAAAATACTGAAAATGTGATTAAAATTCTGCTCTGATTTGTTAACAACATACAAAATTTATGTTATCTGTTAATGAAGATACACATAATTTAAAAATACTCCCGAGGCCATGAATTCCACGCATAATTCACTCCTAAATATTCCCGAAATTACCGCTCTCGAAATAATTAACACGCCCCCTATAATTAAACCCCAAATCAAATACATCGTAATTTATCACAAAAAGAGAAAAAGCCATGACCTAACCCATAATTATCACAGAAATTCTCAAATAATTAATAAAAACAGTTGAAGGCCGTTACTAAGTTTGAAAAACGACTGATGGTCTAGGTCGGTTTGTAATACTAAGAAGGATCGTACGTTTTTAAGAAAATGACCTTTTCAAAAGGTTGGTCAGGCACGACAGGGTGCATTGGAGGTATCACGATTTTTATATACAGTGTGTTTTATCAAATTATTATTACATACAGGTTAGATTTAGAAAAAAGTTTAATCGCGAGAGTTCAAGTGAAGTTTGTTGGTGATTCTTTTGTGATTGTTATTCTTTCTACTATTTTTAATTACTATAGGAACATGTATATATTGGCTTAATAAGTTTTATTAGATTTACATTGAATAAACTAAAGAATTTTTTTTGGCCCATTTTTCTGTGAAATAGTCGTTTGCAATTACGGCACTGGAACGCTTACAATTATGTCACTCTGTATTAACGTTTTCTCTAGTTACATGAAAGAATAGTATTAATAAGAGCCAAACACAAAATACAATAAATATAGCACGATCAGTTTAATGAGCCATATGTGTATGGACACACAATTTGTATTCAGAAAAGGTATGGGAACAAGAGAAGCAATTTTCATACAATATTATGATACAACCATGCCTATATGTAAACCAAGATGCCTATCTATGTTTTATTGTTAACAACAAAGCATTCGACAAAGTGAGACATGAGCATCTAATTCTTCTTCTTCTTACGGTGCCTATCCGTTCCGGATGTTGGCGATCAACATGGCTATCCTAACTTAGCTTCCTGCTATTCTAAATAGTCCGGTTGTCGATGTATTAAACCACTTTCTCAGGTTTTGAAGCCAAGATATTCTTCTTCTCTCTGGCCTTCTCCTTCTAAATGCCTTGCCTGAAGAATGAGTTGCAACAAGCCGTATCTCTGTTCATTCCTCATAAAAATGCCAAGATATTCTAGTTTGCGCTTCTTAATGGTGTTAATAATCTCACATTCCTTGCCTATTCTACGTAGGACCTCAACATTAGTCACACGATCCTTCCATGAAATTCTTAAAATACGTCTGTAACACCACATCTCGAATGCCTCGAGTTTTCTTAAAGAAGCTTCGGAAAGTGTCCAAGCCTCTACTCCGTATAATAACGTAGTAAATACATAGCATCTAATGAGAGCGATTTTGGTAGCAAGTGGTAAATCGTGACTTCTGAAAAGAGACTTCATCATTCACTTCATTCAGAGATTTAGATGAGCTAGATACATTGCTTGGATGTCAGATCACGAATAAAACAAGAAATTAACATTTTCAAAACAAAAGGAGATGGATTGATGGTGTTGAAGAAGACCTACCGATTCTAAGGGTCAGAAGATGAAGGGAAGTTGCCAGGAATCGACATGAGTGGCGACTTATTTGTGAGAAGGCCAAGATCCGCAACGGATTGTTGAGTCACTTATTATGATGATGATAGTTTCCAAAGGCATACGAATAATCACCAACATTTACCATAAATAAAGAACTGTAGTACAAATTAAAGAAAAATCGACAAATAAACATAAAAAGAGGGATCAGGCAAGGTTGTTTTCTATCACCAACTATATTTAAGCTATACTTAAACCAAATTATTAAGAAGGTTCTTAAAAACAGAAATATTGGTATAAAAATAAATAGAATTCCGATTAACAATATTAGATACGCAGATCATACCACCATCATTTCAGAAAATCTCAACGATTTACAAAAGTTAATACTATCAACTTAATTGAAAGTAGTAATTGACGATCGTCCACAAGATTAAGCGAGTAATTTCAATTATCTAGGGTGTTACAAAAGGTTCCAGAAAGATAGGGACATTGATAAGAAAATTAACAAGTGTTACAAGAATTGACAGACAGGGAAATGAAAACACACCACAATAACTAAATATCTACAACTGCTTATGTTATCTCTGGAATGAAGAATAGCAACAAGATAAATTTTCGTGACACAATGTTAGTTGCTATTCTCCTACGAAACGGCTTGACCGATTTTTATGAAATATTAGATGTATATTCGGTAAGTCTAAGAATAAATAGTAGTTTATTATTTTTACCTACCCCTAAGTGTTGAGGGTGATCAACCCCAAATAATTTTTTAATTTTTTTGATAAAATATTTTATTTTAGTTTTTTAAGATGTCTTAATTTTTACCCTTCTATCGCTAAATATGTTTTAATAGCCCTATTGATAATTTATTTATTTTAACCCTGGTCGATAGCAGTACAATTATCACTAGATTAGTTATCTCCGGCAGGCGTCCAGCAGTGTCACTTCCTACTCAGTAAATAGCACGGAGTAATGATCAGAACAGAGCTCACAGAATAAGCCTTCTCTCACATCGAAAACTCTACATAGTTTTCGGTTATTATTTTTTGTGCATCGAGTGTAGTAGTGACGTTTACAATTATCATTTTACCTTCTCAGTGGAATTCTCAAGTAAATTTATTATTAATTTGCTTATTCGAGCTTATTCAGAGTTTTTTTTCGGACATAGTTCACTAGTTAAAAAACTATAATTGGACGAGCAATATTGGCGACAAAAAATGCAGATGTTGTTGATCTGTATGCGACTTCCAGGAAAGTAGTTTTCATTCAAAGCAGTTGACACAGTTATAAAACAGGATAACGTAGTCAACTATCCTACAGACTTTTTGAGTTCATTGGAGTTTTCTGGACTTCTAACTATTAATTTACAATTAAAAGTAGGATCTATTGTCAACTGTATCTGTATTGTATTGATATTAATCAACCTCGACTGTACAATGGAACGAAACTGACTGAAAACGCTCATGTATTGAGGAAACGATTGTCAACGAAAAATATAAAGGAGGGGATGTCATGATACCGCGTATACTAATGATTCCAACGAACGTACCATTTGATTTTAAAACTTTACAATTTCCAGTTGGCTTTGGATTTTGTTATAGTAACATATCACAAAGTCAACTTGGAAGTTTAGAAGTTGGAAATTACCTTAAATTTCCATGTATCGCGCGTCGGAAAACGCGTTAAAAAGCATAAAGTATTTTTTTTTGGTTTTTTCTGTTTTTATTGTGCTACAAAATATTGTCATCAAAATTAAAATATATAACACACACTATTTATTATATTTTGCGTAATCAAATAACTAAACGCATTATTTTAAATACCTCTTTAAATCATATAAAAAATGGAACACCCAAGGCAACACTTCGATAACATCAAAATGCCCGTGACAAATAACATACAAATAAAATACTGTTATTATTGTCATTATCCACATGTCGACGACGATTATTAAGTTGGTACCCCTGAGCACGTCAATAAAGTTAAAATCCCAGTTTTTTGTCGGCTACGACGACTTCGTTCTTTTCTTTTATTTAGACCGCCGTCAGCGTCAATAAAATTTGTATTTTTTGAAATATTGGCGGAACGAACTGATGTTATATGGATCTCATATACCAAGTGGTTCAAAAAGATAAGTGGGAAAAAAGGTTTAAAAAGTTTATATACAATGACGCATAAGGAGCTTTCGAATACAACGAAGAATTGGAAATAAATGGAAATTATTGTTTGACACATTGATAAAAATATATTTGAAAAATAATCAAATATTGGAATAATATGGGAGGTTTGTTTTATATATCCATGAAGCATGAAGTCACTAATAACTGCTTTTTAACTTTTAAGCAAAGAATATTCAAATACAACAGCTGAAAAATAGATTTCGGTAACATTACCTGGTGTTACAGCTTCGTATAATAATATTATGTATGTAGTTAGATTTTTCTTTTTAATGAATTTTTCTTTGCGACGAAAAATAATAAAATAAGATTCAAGATTTGATTTAAACTAAGAAATCAGTTCTTGTGTGATATATTCTATAAAGTCTTTACATTTAAAGAATAACAGTAGTACCAAAGAAAGATAGCAGTGGCCACCACAAGAACAAATACAGCAGCTGCTCGAGCACAATAAAAAAAATTAAAAAAAGTAAAATAGCTGGGTTCGATGATATCCCTGGGAAATGTGGATAGCGTTAGAATAAACAAGAATAAGTTAGCTAACATGTTTGTTTAATTGAATTTTGGACGTGGTACAAATTCCAGTATACAGGGCCATGAAAATACTCAGTCACAATATGAAAATATAGAAGAAAATACTTGATAGATAGACAGTTCTTCGATATCCAAAGGTTAAGTTAAAATTAAAAAAAAAATCATAATTAAAGCATTTCTTTCTTTTCCCCTTGACCAATAATATAAATACAAACTACAAAAGGAGCTACATCTGACTACTTAAATAAAATGTAATCAATTATATAATATGAATCTTAAGTCTATATAGAGTGCTCCGATTAAATGTTTTAAACACACATCCTTGACACTAGCCTTACGATGAGCATAGTTTAAATAATTAGCATTTTGGTAAGTCATCGTACAATCTATTTACATATCTCATTACACCCTTAATTTCCTTCGTTGACAAACAAACCAACCTGAAATTAGTCACAAACGGCCACGTCGCAGGCGGTCGTGGTTGGGGGGCAGCTCGTGTTGTCATGTGGCTCGTATTTCGGTCACAGCACATTCGATTTTGATTTGGAAAATGACTGGAGCGCGACCTGGCGCGCGTTTTGGAAATTGTCGGTGACGGCGAGGTGTGGTCTCGAATGTAGGGATTTTTCTCGTTCTTTAATTAAGACATTCATCAAATGGTTTTGGTTTTGTTCGGGTAAATATTTGCAACGCGAGAAGTTATTTTGGTCCTGTAACGTGTTGGCATCTAGCAGAAATATGATACGGTTTATTGGTTTGGTAGTGGAGGGCTCAGATTATGTCGTCGGTATTGTTTAAGCTGGTGGTCTCAGAATTTAAAACACGCTGCTTGGATTTACATGCGGATATAAATTATAACCTGTCATGTTTAAAATGGGTTAAGATATTAGAGAAAACAAATAACAGCATATCATTCTTGTTCACATCATGTCAATAGGAATTAATTTTTTTTATTTAGAAAGACAGCCGCATTCACCATAATAGTTATTACCGATGACATGATGATACGAAACTCAATTTTATAAAATATTTTTATATCAATGAGTTTAGAATTCTATCTACCAGTCGATAGGTCCTATAGTTAACAAATGATTAGTAGTAACTTGTATATTGCATGTTTCACATCTAGGTGGGTTACTTATAGAAAATAAATATTAGTGAATAATTTTGAGAACGATTTCCAATTGCTCCTTTCTGTTCCAAGTTGAAGGTTTACAAGCCGTAACGTCATTTTTAATTGGTTCAATGATATTTGAAAAGATTTCCACTTGCATAAAACTTGATTCTTAACACATGCTTTTACATCACTTTCGGTATTTCGATACTCTGCTTTTTATATCGGCACGTATAGCAATTTCACGCCCGCACTGGTTAGTTGTTTCATTGCCTTCGATGACAATGAGAAATAATATCCATGTAAAGCCGATTTGTCTAGAGATTTCTTGAGTCTGCCTTAGTTCGTATATTATAAGCTTCTCCAACGGGGCCGTTGATCTGGATCTGTGTTAATGTTTGAAGGGCCTATTTCGTGAGTCAGTTAGGATAACATAAGTTGTAATATTATTAGAATTAATTTACTGGATAGCTTTAAATACTGCGTATAGCTCAGCTAAGAAAATCGTGAAATAAGGGAGAAGCCGAAACTGATAGGTGTTACTAATACAGAACCTACTCTTCTGTCAGACTTTGATGCATCTGTAAAAAGTTTGCTGACTGAAAATTAAACTTGAAGGGTACTTCTTCTTCTTCTTGATGTGCCTATCCGTTACAAATATTGGCGATCATCATGACAATCTTTATCTTATCTGCAGCAGCGCGGAAAAGCTGCACAGATATTGTATTGAACCATATTCTGAGGTTATTTAACTAAGATGTTCTTCTTCTTCCTGGACCTTAGTTTCAAAATATTTTTCCTTGCAGGATGGCTGGAAGGAGAGCATATCTGGATTAATTTCGCACAATATGTATGAAGAACTGTAACTTTCGAGATTTGATGGTGGTCAGTACCTCTCGTTTCTTATTCATTCTTCTGAGGAAATCCTCATTTGTGACTCTAGCTGATGTCTAGCTGTTTTAATAGTACGGGTATACAGTATCACATTTTAATCATATTAAAGTAGGTAAAGAAATAATAAATAAGACTTACTCACAATCAATTTAACTTAACTATTCAGACGACCGGTTTCGCTTTCTACAATATGCAAAGCATCTTCAGGTCTCGATACAAAGGTAAATAAATGCTGAAATGATAAAAACCCATAGGGTGTTGTCTGATAAAGATAAACAAATTAGATGTTATAAATTACAATAATTATCCCAATATTACATGTCTGTGGTTTATTTTAAAATTAATAAAATGAATAAAATAGTATAAAAAGGTTACAATCTAATAGACTATTTTATGACAATTTGTGGGTCTTACCTTGTCTGTTTACCCTTTTTATACCTTTTTATTCATTTTATTCATTTTAAAATAAACCACAGACATGTAATATTGGCATAATTATTGTAATTTATACCATCTAATTTGTTTATCTTTATCAGACAACACCCTATGGGTTTTTATCATTTCAGCATTTATTTACCTTTGTATCGAGACCTGAAGATGCTTTGCATATTGTAGAAAGCGAAACCGGTTGTCTGAATAGTTAAGTTAAATTGATTGTAAGTAAGTCTTATTTATTATTTCTTTACCTATTTGAAATGGACTCACACAAGCAACACATTCATGATTTTCATATTAAAGTTTTGTAGACTATTAGCAGAGTAGAGCAATCATATCCCCAGTATCTGACAGTTTTTTCAAATTAAGTTTTTTATTGCAAGGTAATACCAACCAGTTATTTCCCAGTCTCTCCCACACCTGTCCCAACACAAGCTGTTAATCCTCCATGTTATAACTCTCACAATCTTCACATACTCGTCGAGGACTCATTTCTCATCGAGAGCCCACCACAGAACCTCTCAAGGAATTCTTATGTTTTATCAAGATTAATATATATCATATAAGCATTTTTTCTTTATTCCAATATTTTTCCACCTGCTACCTTAACCTTATAATAAAAATTGTATCTATTGTTCTTAATTTTTATATATTTCGGTTTTTTGAGGTTCTCATTTGTTTCTGTACACAGGACTAATATGTGCTACATTCATCTCGCAGTTGTTTCAAAGTTCTATTAAACAAACCTTTTAGCCATCTTCTTCCTATCTCTCATAAAGCTTATTACACTTTTTCAGTGGTATCGGCTGGTCTAACTTATTAAACCTTCGATTTTTTTAAGTACTTGAGCCACATTTATATTTGAAATTTTGGTGAACATATCCGTTACTGTCTTTCGTAGTTCATTTGGTTTTTGGTTAAATTCTTTGCTTAATAAACTGTAAAAGTATTTTTTCTATCGACATCGTTTTCGTTAACCAGTATTTTATTAGTTTCGTCTGGGATAAATCTAATCTGATTAAAATCATTTGCTTCCTTTGCTCTATCTTTGCTTCATTCTCACTTATATTAAGTTAATCGTATATATTTGTATGCGCTTGTTTTAGCTTTTGCTACTACTTCTTTTATTTATTTTTGACTGCCTCTCAGTTTTAAGTAATCTACTTTATTTACTTTTTCTTTAGCTTCGTTCGATCACCACCAATTGTCTTCATTCTAAAACTTCTTTCCTGCGGATACTGCTAAAAACGCCATTACAATTATCTCTTCGCCTTCTGGTTGTGTATATTATTATAGTATTTTTTGGAATAGTACAAATTTGGAAGCGTTAATTTTGACTCTTCTGGTAATGAAAGCCCCAGATCTCATTATTAGAGCTGTTCAGTAACTAAAAACAAACTTAAAAGCGCTAAATAGCTGTTATATGGAGTTAAAAATATCATATAGACTATAAAAAATAAAAACATGGAACAAATTATTATCCAAGAAAAGGTAAAAGACCAAAGATTACGAGGAACATCTCCAACAAGTTGGATCAATTAGATTTTAGGAATATGCAAAAGACTTCAAAATTATATATTGAAGAGAGCCAGTGTATACAGCAGTTAACAAGAAACATGCATGGGACTCCCTTTATTACTCGATGTAGTGTGAGCGTGAAAGAGAGATGGAATGAAAGATCATCATCATTCAGCCTTAATTTATCACGTCCTCTGCTGGACATAGGCCTCCCTTAAACTGCCCCATTGCCATGATACCAACACAGCCCAACTTGTGGGTAGTCTTCCTCTACTACGGTTGTCTGCTCTTGGACACCAATGTGTAATTTTGCTAGTCCATCGTGAGTCATGCATTTTCGCTACATGGCCTGCCCAATTCCATTTTAGTTCCGCTATGCGTTCCAGAACATCAGCAATATTCGTCCTTCTTCGCAGACCTTTATTTCTTATTCGGTCCCGCAACGTCACTTCCAGCATAGAGCGTTCCGGAATGGAAGATAGTGAGTGGAAAATAAGGAGACTGATTGTACAACTACAAACAGCTATATAAAAGCGCAGTATATATAACGAGGAGAGAAAAAAACTGATAACGACAATAAAAACAGCCAAAACCGAATACCTCGGTCACATCATGAGGAACAGCAAAAGATACAAATTGCTGCAACTAATTTTACAGAGAAAAGTGGAAAACATGACCACAAAGGCGAAGGATTTCCTGGCTAAAGAATCCAAGTACAATACAACAACCACTAATCTTTTCATAGTAGCAATTTGCAAAGTTCAAATTGCCTAGATGGTCTCCAATATCCCAAACGGATAGGTACCGCAAGAAGAGAAAAATATATAATGTGCGTGATCTCTGGTGACAGTCGTTTCAACAGTTTGTCTTTTTTTTATCACACCTCTGTGTTGTAGTATTTTCATATTGAAATATATAAGATATTTGAAGTAAAATAAAAGTAGAATAGAACAACCCAGAACATCAGTCAAAAAGATGCAAAAGGTAATAACCAACAGAACGCTAAGAATGCGGTTATTACGTTATGTCTTCAGGCATTCTGCTATATGAAATGGAAGCGTGGACTTTCATTGAAACAATATGGACAAGAATTAGGGGTTTCGAGGTGTGTGCGTACTACCGAACGTTAAAGATATCGTGGATGGACAAAGTGATAGAGTGACAAATGAAGCAGTTTTACCGCTTCTAAACAAAAAAAGAAAATTTCTGAATGCCATAAAAAGAAGAAAGTTGGAGTACTTTGCCCACTTAATGAGAAATATAAATATGAATTACTATGTAATGTAAGCGTAGCAAGTGAGTGAGAAGTTGGAATAAAGGGATAATGGAACAATAAGTAGCATAAAAAAGATAATAATTATTCGAGATAATTATTATATATTCCAAATTAAATAAGGGATAATTAATACAGTTAACTTATACATTTAAATTATACAAAGTATAACAATTGACCTAGTTATGGCATTGTTTGATAATTGTTTAAACGTATAAAAAGCACGAAACTATTAACAACAACAGCCGTGACCCAAATAGGCACATAACGCCAAAACTGCAACTCAGCGAACCTACGACCTTGGTACTAGAACCGGCGTTGAAAGTACGACCACAATAAAACAAGAAGAAACGACGGACGCCGGGTAGTCGGCAGTTAGTAATGAGTAGTCCGTAGTAGCGGGACAGCTATGATTGCCCGAGGCAGTAATTGCCTCCGGGAGCGTCCAGTACGCGAGACAGTCGGTGATTTTCCGGGGGCCGGGTATCTTCTGTCAGAATTCGCGTGTAGTCCGGTTATTGTGGCAGCTCGAAAGTTCGCAACCCTCAACTGACCGAGTTCCAGAAGACTGAACGTGTCGTGGTTGAAGCCCTAATATACACATAAGGTAACAGATTTCTTATACTAACCTGTGTAATTATATTTGTACCTCTGTCAACTTTTCACTATCTTGCTACATCGTCTCCGACGCGCAGAATAACGTGTTAACGATTGTATTAGGAACTTCAGGGTAGATTCAATATATTGTTGACTCTAATATGGTTTTTTTTTAATGTTCCTTCGTCCGACTCACTAGAGACTAGGAGAACACGAGAATTCTGCGTATACATATCTCCGGCTTCAAAAGTAAGCCCATAACCTCTACTCTTTACAGGACCTGAGACCGAGGAGTTCTTACCCCTATCCCGAAATCCCTTATCTTCTCGTAAATCCACGAAGACGAGCCAGCCCTCCAGACCAGTGTGACCAGTATTCCTTGCAGCCGCTCGCAGGGTTAGCATCCCTTGAGGATCTATTGTATTTTACATTTGGTGACAGTCTTTACAGGACCCTATACATAGAAGTCCTTAATCCCTCTCCACTTCTCGTAAATCTGTAGCAGATTATTACATTGGTGACAGCGGTCCCGGTTTGGGGGAAATTCGGTAAATAGGGATAATTAAGTCACTTCTTCAGTATCCTTGTAAACTTTTGCAAGTTTTGTAGCTATAAGAAGCCTTCATCGTTTCATTTCGCCAGTGACATTCCAATTTTTTTTATTCTCTTTCCTAAGACGACAACAGATTAAAGAAACAGTGAGGTATCCAGTAAATATTGTGTGGAGTGCAGGACTCCCTCTTCTGGAAGAAAATCCTTTTTCTCTCTTTGTTATATAAACTTGTTAGTGGTTTTACACAAATTATTCGTATATAGTAGATTTTTTTTTTTTGTCTTGTATCACTGGAAAATAACCTCATATCAATTCCTTCCCGAGACTTAGAATCCTAAAGTAAGATAGGTGAATTGCTTTTATGATATATGTGAAGAGATGACAAGTACAAAATTTTTTTCAAAAATACATACTAACACATTATATGATGTTCTCTATATAATTGTTTTTTAATTACCATAATATTGCACTAAAAATATAAACTATACTGTCTAACAGAATATATGATATAAGATGGTATAACAGAGATTATTATTTATCAGTCGAATATAGGAATTGAATTATTTAAAGAAATAATAAATATATTGTTTACTAACTAGTTGAATACAAGAATGAAATATAATTGATTCAAGAAATAACCATTATTGTTCTATTTAGTAGTTAAAAATACAGAATTTAAGTTAGTAGGTCAAGATCAAGTTCATTTGAGTGTACGAGTTTATGGCTTTCAAAAAGCGCAAAATATAAATTCTTTGAGTATTATTTTACTAACTGTTTACATATTATCAAATTCTTTTGTTTAATGTAACAAGCGAAAGTGAAATATGATTTGTGTTTGAAAAATATTTATGTTGACCTTAAAAAGAAGCGTCGCGAAGAGAATTACGACGTAAATCGCGGGGTTAGCGAATTCCTTAAGTGATATACACTAAGAAATTAGATATGACTTTGTTTAACTAATTAATTATGGGATATTTGGAATTGAAAAAAATAGCGTTTCAATTGGTAAAAGAAAAAGAATTTAATAGAGTTTAATTTTTCAAAAAAATAAATACTAACACCTTATTTGATATTTGACTATTGATTGATTGATCGATTATTATTTGATTTGATTATTTGATATTTCCTACAGATTTTTTTAAGTTCGGCAGCGTATATTTCTAAGTTCTTTTATTTTAACAAAAATTTAATTCTTTATACAATTGTTGGTTAACTTCATAAATTGGCACATCATACGGAGATGGACATATAAACAAAAAGGGAAAAAGAATTTAATGGAGCTTTGGAAGATAATTGACCGTGGCGTCAGAAAATCTTTTTCATTATTTTGGAATGATTTCCACGAACATATGAGTTCGGGAATGGATTCATTATGAAAGAGTCAATATTTTGTAGGCGAAGAGCTTGCATCGCAAGGAAAATGCATAGAAGCACGTAAAGTGATTCTTTGGGCTTTGGCTCACATTTAAAGAAAATTTAAATGGGATGTAGCGTCAGAAAATCTTTTTCGCTATTTTGGAATGATTTCTACGAACATATGAGTTCGGGAATGGATCCATTATGGAACAGTCAAGATTTAGTAGACGTGGAGCTTGCAGCGCATGGAAAATGCATAGAAGCACGTAAAGTGGTTCTTTGGGCTGTGGCCCATATTTAAAGAAAATTTGAGTCGAATCGTTGTCAACGTCCTATAGTGATTTTGACAAACGTAACTTGCGAGACACTAGGAGGCTTGCTACAGTTATGTACCAGGGAAAAGTGCAAATTGGACAGGAAGACCTAAGGGCCTTCACTGAAGCGGCCGAATCGTTGCAAAGGCAAGGACTCGCTGGAGACGGAAAAAGTATAATAGTTACTATCGTTTAAAGTAACTTTGCTGCAGTTTATGTACCAGGGAAAAGTGCAAATTGGACAGGAAGACCTAAGGGCCTTCACTGAAGCGGCCGAATCGTTGCAAAGGCAAGGACTCGCTGTAACTTGCTACAGTTTATGTACCAGGGGAAAGTGCAAATTGGACAGGAAGACCTAAGGGCCTTCACTGAAGCACTGAATCGTTGCTAAGGCAAGGACTCGCTTGATACGAAAAAATTATAGTTAGTTACTATCGTTTAAAGTAACATTAAAGAGACTTTGGACGAAGAAGGTACTCTGAATATAGAAGAGTTTAAGCCAGTTTCTTTGCTTGAGACAAAGAAGCAGAACCATAAATAAGAAGGAATAATTTAGTGGACACAGGTGGGATGCCACAGAAATAGAGGCATATCTCACACAGCATGCGAAGTTGAATACAGTGCCAGAAGTATATTTGTTTACAGGAATGTGGGCAAGCTGTATATGGTTCGACCTTAAGGGGTG
The DNA here is from genome assembly GCA_918026665.1 of Diabrotica balteata. Taxonomy (NCBI): domain Eukaryota; kingdom Metazoa; phylum Arthropoda; class Insecta; order Coleoptera; family Chrysomelidae; genus Diabrotica; species Diabrotica balteata. The sequence continues at coordinate 57,289,630 of OU898277.1, forward strand.
AAACTTACGTCAAGTAGGAGGCTGCTAAGGGGATAAGCTAGGGTGGTACTAGAATCCCAACCCGCTAAGAGTCCCGCGGCTCCAGCACGACAATACAGTATCTACAGGATGTAATAAAAACGCGAAACGAATCTGGAATTGTGATTTTCGTTATTAAAGTAAATGGAAAAGTGAAGAAAAAGAAGAGTTATAATTAATACCTTCCACATGTTACAGGAAGGATATGGAAGAATAAATAGGATATATGTATAGGACAGAAATATAAGAGAATATTATTTCTGGAGCGAATTAGGAAGAAATGTTGGGAAATATGTGAAATGTAAAGAGATGCGACGACTGCCAGGGGCACATGCACTCAATCAGAATTAAGGAAACCCATGGACACGGTCATGGATGAAAAATGAAAATAGAGTATAGGAAAACACAGGAGAATATAAATATATAAAATTTGAATTTGAGAGAATTTGAAGAAGGAGACAAGGTATACTTGAGAGACTTAAGTAGCAAAACAGGTCTTTCAAAGAAGTTACAGAAAAAAAATGGTACTATCCATACCATTTCAAATTACAGAAAATTTGGACTAGTGACGTATGCAGTAACTACAAAAAAGGGAAAAAATAGACAGGTAGTGCACGTCAACAGGTTAAAGAAATATTACGGGAATGAAAAAATGGAATACTCCACAGAGGAAGAAGAAGAAATAGGAGAACCAGAACAAGAAGAGACGGAAGAAGAAAGAGTTGACCCGTCCAAGGTGGCAACACTGCCATTATGGAGACCAGGAACTCAAATTAACAAACGAATAATAAACAAGAATGAGACAGCAAAAATAACACAGAGCGATGAGGACACAGACATGTTTTTCGACGCAATAGATGAATAATGAAAAAATATCAAAACAACTATAAGAAAAGTTGAAAGCTTGGTATTACAAGAGACGGCCGCTCGAATAATACTAAAATTTTAACAAGGAACGAAAGACAAAACACAGGTAATATAAGCATTCATAGTTAAATATTAGCACAGTTCAATGAAAATAATTTTTTTGAAAACATAATAGTAGATTATAACTAAAAGCAAGTTTTAAGAAAGAAAAATAAGTAAATTAATTTAAAGTTTATAGGGGTCTAAGCTGCTGTTGATTAGTAAGAGCTGGATCGGTAAGATACCATACGCCAATCCTTTATTGCTATGTCAAAACTGATTGACAGACTTGAATTCCTATCAACTAAGTAAGTAGTATAAAGATTGAGTCAGAGCACTGATAAATAAACAACTAATACAGGTCAAGTGTAGAAAACGTTTTTTAATTGAATAAAAATAAATATTGTAGTTTATAACAGACACCAAGAGTTCATTATATCAGTCAGTATCAAATTTCATCAACAATGTGAGTATATAAAAAATTAGCCTCTCAGCAAAACGTAATTTAATAGCCTTGAAACATAAATTAATATCATAACATTAAAAACAAGTCATTGTGTTTGACGAGAAATCAAAATAAACTCCACCTTTGAATTATTTTAAAAAAGATTTGGGAAAGAGTGAGAAATATTACAATAATTTCTGACACTTTATTAAGAGTAAATATAGTAATTAAAATATTTTTCAAATAAGGAAAATTCGTTACACATACGTAACTATAAACAATAAGTGATGACAAGTTGAGAATTAAAAATATATGACTCTAATATACAGGGTGTATATATAACAGAAAGATGATATATTATATTGTAAATATTTAAAATGTACAATTCCCAATTATTAACATATTAATATTGGTTTAGATATCAATTTATTTATCAGTTTATAGTCAATAGGCATACTAATATGCAATACACTGTAGGTTAGTTCATAAAGTCAGATTTATGTAAAGCTATCACTAAAATTGTCTGCAATAAGCAGCTATATATGTATTTATAGGTTAAGGTGCATTTGAATTACGCGTAAAAAATACTAATGCGAACTAAAGTCTGCTTACGGGAGTGCGACCGTTCGGGAAGTAATAACAGTGCGATTTGTGACACTGGAGAGACTCATTACGGTGGAGAGACTTATGTTTCACTGTGGGAGGTACAGCCACACGTCCATAGTCAATGGAGGACTAGACAGCTACATCAAGAAGATAGGAGCAGAAGAATGCTGAAATATACACTGCTACCGATCGATACGACTCTACAATAGGCTAAATAACCTGGGAACAATACAAAGACAACAGCTGTGAAAGTCAATTGTCACAACTTTACAGAAGGCACGTTGAAAAGATCACTAATAAACACATAAAAGAATTGGTAATAGTAGAACAAGATAAAAACATATTTGCTCTAACGCTACACAAAAGGGCTATAATATGTAACACAGAAGTATGGCAAACAGAACACCCCGAATCCTAATAAATTTCCTAGTAAACACAAAATAAATCCTAGTATGCCTCTCCTACCCAAAACGTAGACCTAATGACCTACATCAATAGCAAATTCCTTTACACCAAACAATCCTACCAAAGAGAAATAGAAAAGTTATACTTAGACATAGTACTACGACGATGCCAAACAAAGATATGCAGCAAACACATACAAGAGACCAATGTAGCAGAAGTATAATGCGAAAAAGCAAAACAGTATCAACCTGAGACGACCACCCAGCAAGGACAAACCAATGGAGGCAGACAGCAGCAGTTACGCATCAATATAGTTAACTCGATACGTGGAATTGGCAAACGGACATTAAAACAGCCAAGACGACGCGAGTGAAGTGCGGATAATTCCCACAGGGATACGCGATAAAGTGAACGCAAAACGCGAGTACAATCGTATAGAACAATTAGAATACGCTTGTCGTAATGGACACATGTAATCACAAGCAATTGTAATAAGTTAGGAAAGTTCTTTCACTTGTTAAGTTTCAATAAGATTAATACAAGATTAACTCAACTTGTCATACACATAGGTTTAATACGGGGGCAGCACGATACATTCGCTGACCACGGTACAATAGTCTATAAGAAACAGTAAATGATAAAATATAAATTGGGACTTATATATATAAAAAAAAATATATATATAGTAGGATATAAGTAATAAATATGTAAATAGATAAATTTATTGTTGGAAAAGGAAAAGGCCCCTCGGCCCTTTTCTTTTTTTGCGTAGGGAGTAATGTAATGTAAGCGTAGCAAGTGAGTGAGAAGTTGGAATAAAGGGATAATGGAACAATAAGTAGCATAAAAAAGATAATAATTATTCGAGATAATTATTATATATTCCAAATTAAATAAGGGATAATTAATACAGTTAACTTATACATTTAAATTATACAAAGTATAACAATTGACCTAGTTATGGCATTGTTTGATAATTGTTTAAACGTATAAAAAGCACGAAACTATTAACAACAACAGCCGTGACCCAAATAGGCACATAACGCCAAAACTGCAACTCAGCGAACCTACGACTTGGTACTAGAACCGGCGTTGAAAGTACGACCACAATAAAACAAGAAGAAACGACGGACGCCGGGTAGTCGGCAGTTAGTAATGAGTAGTCCGTAGTAGCGGGACAGCTGTGATTGCCCGAGGCAGTAATTGCCTCTGGGAGCGTCCAGTACGCGAGACAGTCGGTGATTTTCCGGGGGCCGGGTATCTTCTGTCAGAATTCGCGTGTAGTCCGGTTATTGTGGCAGCTCGAAAGTTCGCAACCCTCAACTGACCGAGTTCCAGAAGACTGAACGTGTCGTGGTTGAAGCCCTAATATACACATAAGGTAACAGATTTCTTATACTAACCTGTGTAATTATATTTGTACCTCTGTCAACTTTTCACTATCTTGCTACATCGTCTCCCGACGCGCAGAATAACGTGTTAACGATTGTATTAGGAACTTCAGGGTAGATTCAATATATTGTTGACTCTAATATGGTTTTTTTTTAATGTTCCTTCGTCCGACTCACTAGAGACTAGGAGAACACGAGAATTCTGCGTATACATATCTCCGGCTTCAAAAGTAAGCCCATAACCTCTACTCTTTACAGGACCTGAGACCGAGGAGTTCTTACCCCTATCCCGAAATCCCTTATCTTCTCGTAAATCCACGAAGACGAGCCAGCCCTCCAGACCAGTGTGACCAGTATTCCTTGCAGCCGCTCGCAGGGTTAGCATCCCTTGAGGATCTATTGTATTTCATTTGGTGACAGCGTTTTCATTACCCTCATATAACGCTCTCATTCCCTATTATTTTACAACTATATGTAAGTATTCAGGGAAAAATAGAAGCAAAATGTGGTCATTAATTTTCTTGAAGCACAAGGCACTTAAAGAAGAAGATAGTCGAAAGTATATTATTCAATAAATCTTTAAATATAAAAAAAGTAAATTACAAATAGTACAAACATGTCAATGAAAAGATAAGTAATTGTTGGTTTATACTGAAATATTATGATATAGTTGGTAAACAAACAGACAACAATAAATTACAAATAATTAAACAAGTGTTTATATAATTAATTACTAGAAATAAAAACAGCAATTAATCAACAGAATTTATTTTATTTAGTACCATTGGATTATAAACGCGATAAAACCGTTTTCGTCACATGTGCCTACAATAATTTTGATGGTCTTTTGCGGTTTTATATACTCACCATCAAAAATGTTGTAAATACCGGTTAATCTTTACTTTTTTGTTTTTAAATTTAAAACAATTTCTTCTTGTTTTATTGAGTAGATACCGCAAGGTCATTAGCAGGATTTCGTAAGTTTAGATACGACTTTATTACAGTACTAAACTAAATGGAATATGATTTTATTTAATATATAAATTACTAAAAAAAAAACTTTGAACGTTCATATTCTATGTTGAGTGCGATAAGTATTGTTTGCTGAACCGTTGTAGTTACTTCATTCGTCTTGATATTCTAGGCAGACTGTTAGTATGCAATGTTGTAATTACATTGTGGTGGATAATAAAGTTTAAATGTATAAACTTGCTGTGTCCTATCTGTCATAATCGATTTAAACTGATTTCGTCACTTGTTTTTCTTGATAGCAGTAATTGCGAACTGACATTCGCTTTCCTAATTCCGTTGCCATTTTATAGCGTTAACTCGTTATAATATCCAGTGTAGGAATTTCATCACAGTAGTGAATATAGGGTTTTTAGACGGCTTCAACTGAAATTTGATCAACTTAAACATTTATCGGCATTTCAGTATATATATATATATATATATATATAATATATATATATATATATATATATATATATATATATATATATATATATATATATATATATATATAAGAGTAAGAAAAAAGAAGTACTTGTGACTCGTTTGGAAAAAATATAACACTGTTTTTGATGGGTTGGAGTCAATAAAAGGGGCTATTTGTTGACTATTTTTTACTCGAGCTTTCAATTGTGATTACAATTTTTATCAAGAGCTTCTAAAAAATACAAAATGTCTTACAAAGTTGAACTAGAAATAAAAAATTTTTTGTTAACTCACCAAATAAAATTAGTTTTTGATGTAAAACTACTGCTTACATAATAAATACAAAAAATGTTAATAAAAAAAATGTCTTATTCTAACAAATGCTTCTCTGAAAAATTTAGATGAAGTTTCTTAAGAAAAAAAAAATTGAAATTATAAACAAATATAGAATAGCTACAACCAGCCTAAAACGTCATAAATACTAACTTAAAAATTTTTATTTTTGACATATTGTCAAAAATAAAATTTTGTTTAAAAAATTCTTCTTTGTTTATATCTATAGACAAATTAGATCAAACAAATGTAGTATACAGCATTGTTTGTACTCAGTGTGAAGCTGAGTATATTGGTGAGACTGGAAGAAATCTCTCTAATCGCATTATTTCTCACAAGAGTGATTGTAGAATTAAGAAACCATCTTGTGCTTTGGCAGAGCATGTAATAGACAAAGACCATATTATGGATTTTGATAATATTAAAATTTTATGTAATGAAAGTAATAAATTTAAAAGAACTTTTTTGGAAATGGTTTGTATTAGCAAAAGTGATAATAATTTAAACAAAAGGTCAGAAATTCAAAATTTAAGCAAAATTTATAATTATATAATTTCTATTTAATTTATGCAGTCAGTAAAATATCACATTTTTAATTTTCCATGTATTTGTTACATTTTTCCGGGCATCTATCAATGGTGAATAAATCTTCTTCTTTTTTGTTACTAAACAAAGAAGAATTTTTTAAACAAAATTTTATTTTTGACAATATGTCAAAAATAAAAATTTTTAAGTTAGTATTTATGACGTTTTAGGCTGGTTGTAGCTATTCTATATTTGTTTATAATTTCAATTTTTTTTTCTTAAGAAACTTCATCTAAATTTTTCAGAGAAGCATTTGTTAGAATAAGACATTTTTTTTATTAACATTTTTTGTATTTATTATGTAAGCAGTAGTTTTACATCAAAAACTAATTTTATTTGGTGAGTTAACAAAAAATTTTTTATTTCTAGTTCAACTTTGTAAGACATTTTGTATTTTTTAGAAGCTCTTGATAAAAATTGTAATCACAATTGAAAGCTCGAGTAAAAAATAGTCAACAAATAGCCCCTTTTATTGACTCCAACCCATCAAAAACAGTGTTATATATATATATATATATATATATATATATATATCCATGATCTTCGATATCTGCCTCTTTTTCTCTTTCCTATTGGGTTATAATCCGAAATAATCCGAAATCTTTGATATCAACCTTGTACGATCTCCTCTTCTCACGTGTCCCTACCAAATTAAACAGTTTTCTTCAATGTAGCTTAGTTGTCTTGTTCTACTGCCATTACTTGTTTTTATCTCCTCATTTCTACTACGATATTCAATCTTGTTACTCTACAACTTCTTCTTATAAACTCCATTTCGGTTGCTGAAATTTTGGACTTGTTTCGTTTGGTTCCTACTCAATTTTCTGCCTCAAGTCTTTACACTATGTACCAAGGTGTTATATATTTTTTTCTTTGTATTTTTGATAATCTGTCTATCCCATAGTATCCCGTTTACTAGTTTGATACATGTTTTTATCTGCGCTAGTCTGATAGTTATCTCTTACTCACTGGTTTCATTCTTTGAGAATTATTTAAAGAAATATTTGAATTTTTCAGTGCCGTTAATTTCCCTATCTTCGTCAATTTTCAAAGCAGTTTTACAAGTTTTTAAATTTTTAAAGAGCCTAAAATTTTACTTTTTTAAGTGCATCTCTAATTACCAATATTTCAGTGATATAAATACCACCCACAACGGTTTTTCGGTGTAAATACTGAAATTTGAATGGGTTCTTTTTGTTGCTAAGTAATTCTTGTAAAATATCGTTTTTGCTGCACCACTTATACTTTTTAAGACGTCTTTATAAATAAGTTCAAAGTTGGCAATACTCTGCTACTGCTTTAGTAAATTTTGCTCTAATATGATATGGCAAGATATATTTTGAGTAAATTTAAGTAGTTTTCCTTTGTGATTGAATCTATTTAAAACCAAAATTTTGGATAACTTAAATAAACTACAGTCAAATATGGCATTAAGATGTTAAGTAAGTCAGATGAAATAAAAGAAAACTTTATAAAATCTTCTTCTTTTAACAAAGTTTACAAAATAGATTTACCTTCCACTTAATAATCCTGATTGCATGTAACATGATAGTGTCTAAAGAGTTTTGTTGTTATCTAGTACTTAATATTAGTTGATAATGTATTATCTTCTTCTTCTCAGGTGCCATCTCCTTTCGAAGGTTGGCGATCCAAATGGCAATTGTAGTTTTGGAAACTCCTGCGCGAAAGATTTCTGCGGATGAGCGGTCATACCATCTCCTCAGGTCTTTTAGCCACGAGTTCTGGCGTCTTCCTACTGATCTTTTGCCCTGTACTTTTCCTTCCAGTATAACTTTAAGTAATTCATATTTTTCGCCTCTCAACAATAATTTATTATATCGCCATATTATCTTATCAAGAAATGGTTTTTAGTTTAATGGTTAGGACTATTTCTAATGAATTAATACGAGAAATAGAAAATTTTGTGATTATTTTTAGTAGAAACCATAGTACAAAACAATAAACAAAAATTACATTTAAAAAACCAAATTGTTCAGGTTAAAAGAGAATATATTATGGTTTATGATTTTGGGTTTTGTGATAGGTATTTATTATTAAGCCCTTAAGATATTTGAGTGAGTGAGTCGATTGTATCACCCCTTTAGGTCTAGACTAGATAGTGATAGCTCAGAAAAGACAGTGACACAGGCTCCTTGTTTATTTATAAAAAACTAGGGGTGTAGGTTTACATCCAGCGCACTTACTCGGAATCTTCCAGTAAGAGAGTTAAGTAAGTAAGAGAGTAAAGCCATACTATTCAACGGGTATAATCTTGAACTAGTTTGGATAGATAAACGTCATCTCTGAAGGTCAGTGCATGATCTTCAGAGGCGATCTTTAGAAGTTTGCATTGCCTAGTGACGTTAATATGATTGGTTAATAATGATATTGTTCTATCAGAGCTTTAGATAATTAAAAAAAAAAAAGAGATAAAATATTACAAATGCATTCATACAATGGTTAAATTATATTTAATTTTAAATATTAGAGAATTAAAAAAAATTAGTGTCCAAACAAATTTAGTGTCAAATATAAGGAAAATTAATTAATCAAATGGAAAAGTCCCAGTGGTGGACTGGGACCCAGTGGTTTTACAATGAAGTAAAAAACGTCTGATATATAATGGTAGTATATTTATTACAATTTATTACAATTTATTACAATTCCGGGCCAAAGAGGCCCGGAAATCTATAGTGACCACTATCTGGTAATGGCAAAGATAAGATTACCCCAAAAAACCCCTAAAACCACTCAACAAAGAACAAAAAATAATAAAGTGAACGAAAATATCCAAAAATATAAACTAAATGATCAAAAAGTCGCGGCCATGTTCAAAAGTAAAATAGAAGAAAAACTAGCCAAATTAACTAACGCACATAGTACTGACAACTTACAGGAAACTTGGAAACAATTTAAAGAAACCATCGTGACGACAGCAAAAGAAACGTGTGGAATAAACCATGTAAACAGAAATAAGAAGCAAACACGATGGTGGGACGATGAATTAAAAGCCCAAATAAAATATAAAAAACAGAAATGGAAAATATATTTAAACAAGAGAACAGAAAGTAGTTACGAAGAATATAAACGACAAAGAAAGGTGGTGAAAGAAATGGTGCTAAAGAAGAAGAAGGAAGCCTGGGATGAGTTTGGAATGAAGATGGAGGCAGATAGCCGGGGTAACCAAAAATTGTTTTACAAGGCACTAAAGACGCTAAGAAAAGGTAAAGAAACAACGATGAAACAGGTGAAAAGTAAAGACGGCGCACTGATTACCAGACCAAATGAGATTATGGAAAGATGGAGACAATACTTCAGCGAAGGGCAAGAAAATTATATTCAAATAGAAGAAGTTAAAGAAGCAATTAACAACACAAAGAGAGGCAAATCGGCTGGTCATGACAAAATCACTGCAGAAATGTTAAAGACAATGGGACCGAAAGGAGTTGAATTTTGAACCAAAATTATGAACATGGCTTGGAACCGATGTACAGTCCCCGAAGATTGGAGAATTGGCATGATACTACCAATCTTTAAGAAAGGAGACCCAAGTTCTTGTGAAAATTATAGAGGAATTAATCTACTTAGTATCGTCTCCAAAATATATGAAAGCATCCTAGAAAAGAAATTAAGACACATCGTTGAACCACATCTGGATGAAGTACAAAGTGGGTTTAGGAAGGGACACAGTACGCAAGACCATATATTTACGTTAAAACAAATAATTGAGAAGGCTAGAATAAAGAACACAGAAATATATATGGCTTTTCTAGATATTGAGAAAGCATTTGACAGAGTGTCCCAGGAAGCAGTCTGAAAAAGTCTGCAAAATAGAAATATTGACCATCAACTAACAGGTGCCATCAAAAGTCTGTATCAAAATAACAAGAGTTATGTACGTAAGGATAACTTGGAATCAGAGATGTTTGCAATAAACGAGGGTCTAAGACAAGGAGGTGTTATGAGCCCCACACTATTCATATTGATTATTGACGACATAATTAAGGAAACAAAAGCAAGTATACACAAAGTACATATCGGATATAGTAAACTACGACCGGTTGGTATAGCTGAGTGTGCATTCGCAGATGATCTCATGTTATGCGCTTCCAACGAAAGGGACCTCCAGAAAAATATAGATACCTGGAATAATGAGCTGGCAATCAGAAACATGAAGATTAATGTTAAGAAAACCAAGGTGATGCTAATAGCGAAAACTAACCGAAATGTTAACATAGAAATTAACCAATAACTCATAGAACAAGTAGATGCATTCAAATACCTAGGGGTTACAATAGACAGAGAAGGTACCATGCAGAATGAAATAACAGAAAGAATCAGTAGTGCTTCAAAAGTGTACCATAATCTTAGTAGAGCATTCATAGGTAAACCGGAAATCAGCAGAAGAACCAAAATGACAGTTTAAAAAACAGTATTCCGACCAATCTTGATATATGGAAGCGAGAGCTGGGTTTTAACAAAGCAATTAAAAAGCAAGATACAAGCCATTGATATGAAATATCTAAGACAAGTCAAAGGAATAACACGACGAGACAAAATAAGAAATGAAGATGTTAGAGAAGAACTGGGCACAGAATCAGTACTACATGCTATTGAAACACAACAAATAAAATGGTTTGGTCATTTGTGCAGAATGAGCGACAACCGACCCGTTAAGAAAGTCTGGAAGGCTAAAGTGAAAAGGTTTAAAATTAGAGGCAGACCACGGAAAACCTGGGATGACGAAGTAGGGCAGATTTTGAAAAGTAGGGGATTGGAATGGTCAGAAGCTCAAAATAAGGCAAAAAAACAAGGAAGAATGGACAAAATTCGTGCACAGAATAGAATAAATTTAATAGAATAAATATTTTCATTGGATTTGAGATGTAATGTATCTCTGTAACCTGTAATTGTATTGTATTGTATTTACCTCACACCTTAGGGTAGAGAGGTTTTCGATTATATATATAAATATATATATATATATATATATATTATATATATATATATATTTATTACAAAATTATAATTAAAGAAAACAATTAAAAATTTCAGAACTTTGTTGATCATCATCAGGGAAAACATGTTAGAAATTGAAACTAGACACTTAGTGAGGTCTAATAACCTTTAGCATACATATTAAAAATCTTAAATTTTGAAAATGAGACATGAGGTCGATATTAAAAGATTTCACATTAAGGGAGCGTACTGATCCCTGCTCAAAATAAGGACATTATAGTCCTACGGAAGATACCATCCAATTGAGGTGACTGAAATGGTTGGTTGTTCTGAAACTTTTATTCCTTTTGGATAATTTAAATTTTATGATAAATATATACCATAATACATCAAAAATTTTTACTTTATTGTATTTTTTTTTCATTGTGATATTTAAAGTCCACATCTATAGAAAAAAGAAATTTTAAATAATATAAATAATATCCTCGTTTTGAAAATCATTGAAAATCCAATTCATTTAAAAAGATCAATAAAAATATCTTAATGAATTAAAAGAACATGTCCGACACTATATTAAATTCTATTTTATCTATTCTATTAAAAAAAAACAATAAAAATTAATTCCTAGATTCTTTTTTAATCATATCTACAAGCAGTATTTTTGTCAGCTAGTGTATACATCGAATTTACCCATCTGTAATATGCTCCGAAACAGTTCTTCTATATTCGACCCCTAGGGGTAATTTTAATAGGAAGGTGGATACATCTGTTACCATATACTACTGTCAGGCTTGATGAGGTTTTTCGAAAACGCGTGCTATGGAGGAGTAACATTTTCAAGGTGGTATTAATGAAAGAATATATTATACAGTACCCTAAGGGTTTGCATTCCTAACCTGCATCCCGGATCCTCCCTAAATATTTTAAAAATTATAACTTTTAAAATTCATTAACGGAGATTGGAAGCAGGGTTAACCTATAATTATCTCTACCCACAAATACTGAAAGAGTGATTAAAAGCTTTAGAGATAAATGAATTAGACATCTTATTATATAGAAGAACTTCCCTCTCATATATATATATATATATATATATATATATATATATATATATATATATATATAAACTAAAATTTTATTTTGATTTTTTGGTTGCAGTCATTAATACGGCAGGATAAGTAAAACTCTTTGTTATTATCTCTGGTTTTCTCAAAATTTATTTGCTTCTTCAAAATACGCTAAATCAGTAAATACAATGAGATTATATTTAAACAAAAATTGTATAAAACAAGCCCAAAAACTTACAACGTGAGGTTAATCCATTAAATTTTAAATATCACTGCTTCCTGGTAATCAGTTTACTAGAATAGTTTGAACTATGTTTTCTAAAACACTTTATAATAATCATTGTATCGGCATTCAAGCAGTATTTATTAGTTATTTATTTATTTAATTATAATTTACTAATAATCACAGACATTTAATATTGGCATAATTGCTGTAATTTCTTTATTAGACAACACCCTAATATGGGTCTTTATAATTTCACTTTTGCTCCCCATAATCCGAGAGGTGTGGGAAACAAACCGCATTCCAGCGGGCTGGAAAAAAGGCATCATTATTAAGCTTCCAAAAAAGGGCAACCTCACACTATGCAAAAATTGGAGAGGAATAACCTTGCTTACCGCCATAAATAAAATCTTCACGACCATCATACTTAAAAGATTAACAAACAAGGTTGAATTTCGAGCTAATCAAGTAGGCTTTAGACCAGAATCCTCCTGCATAGACCACATTAATACTGTGAGGCTAATAATGGAACAATAGGTTGAATGGAACACACCCCTTTTGGCAGCTTATCTCATGATGCGATATGGAAAATTTTAGAGCTAAGAAACATCCCGCATAAAATAATTTCCATTATAATGTTACTGTACACTGAAGCGAAATGCAGCGTGACACACAATGGGATCAACAGTGACGAATTTGACGTACTTACTGGAGTCAGACAGGGATGCGTGCTTTCTCCGTTTCTTTTTAACATAGCTCTAGACTATGTTCTCTCCAAACTAGACTCTGACACAAGAGGGATACAATGGACGTTAACCACACGCCTAAGCGATCTAGAATACGCCGACGATATCTGCCTGTTAGGACAAAGGTTCCAAGATGTGGCTGACCAATTGGAAACACTTTCCACTGAAGCCAATAAAATAGGTTTGAAAATCAATATTGGTAAAACCAAATCCATGAGAAAAAATGCAAGAAACAACACGCTATTTACCATTAATAACATGCAGATTGAAAATGTGGAAAACTTTACGTATCTTGGAAGTGTCATAACAGAAAGCGGAGGTACAGAAGACGATATTCGTATGAGGATACGAAAAGCGCAACAAGCTTTCAGCATGCTCAACCCTGTCTGGAGGTCTGGAGACTACACTACGAGGACAAAGATCCGCATATTCCAGTCAAATGTCATGTCTGTACTACTTTACGGATGTGAAACCTGGAAAGCGACAAAAACCCTTACAGACAAACTGCAGGTCTTTGTTAATAAATGTCTACGAAGAATTGTTCGTATTTTCTGGCCTAACATCATCAGAAACGAAGATTTACTACACCTGACCAAACAAAAGAGGGTAGTAAATGAAATAAAGTCCAGAAAGTGGGGTTGGATCGGTCACACACTCCGAAAAAATAACTCCAGTATTGCAAAGACTGCCCTAGAGTGGAATCCCCAAGGAAAACGAAAAATAGTTGCACAGTACAAACTTGGAGAAGATCCATCATGGACGAGATAAGAAAACAAGGAAAGTCTTGGATTGAGGTGAAGGCCTTGGCGCAAAATAGAACCCGATGGCGCGTTTTCACTGAAGCTCTATGCTCCACTTAGGAGTTCAGGAACCTTATATATATATATATATATATATATATATATATATATATAATTTCAGTAATTAGTTTACGATGTAACTAAAGACCTGAAGACCGGAAGACCTAAAGATGTAGTGATGTAACTTAAGACCTGAAGATGCATTGCAAATTATGGTGGTAGACTGGTAATTGGTGGTAGAATAAATATATTGAGAGTAAGTCTTATTCTTATTTTATTACGTATTTGAAATGGACTCGCACAGGCAAAATATTCAAGATTTAAAGTCATCTTATTTACCAACTTTCTTGTCTCGATTATGATGTACAGTATCAAGGGCAAACATTGCAGTGGTTAGAGCAATGAATAATGGAGCAAAAAAATAATATTCAAAACAAAGAAAAATTCTTTTTCACTAGCACACCATTCGAACATAACAAGCTAGACATTTAATTTATCAAATGTAAAGATAAAAGACCAAATAACACATGTGAAAAAGTAGACCAAAATCGATGCAGGTACGTTCGTAGAACAACATGTGTCACTCCGATACAATTTGCTTCATAAAACAAAATACAGCATTTCGTATTTTCTAATATTTTGGATTCATTAAAATGTTCTGAAAACTGTTCGCAGATGAAAATAATGCTGGGACCATTATATTATGACTGTTATTAACAATTGGTATGAATTTTAAGAAATAAATAAAGTAAATAATAGTTACAGAAAACAGATTAAATAGTCTTTTATGGTAAAACTCTTTGAATATCTCTGACCATTCGTATTTATTTAATTTACAATGTAGTAAAATTAATTTAATGACCGAAACATATTATTCCTCTCTGGCTTACCATCTTGAGTTCGTTCTTAATAGAGAAAGAGAAATCTGACATACTTTAAACAATAGTAGGTAAACTATTATTGTCTAGTTTTAGCATCAATCAGTGGTACTATTGCAAGTTTACATTTTGATTACAAATTAGTAAAATATTCCGCATTATATTACGTCCCTATCAAAGAACTATTATCCAACATAGATTACATACTTGTATCACCCTCATTGGTAATCCTGTTTCTTTTGCTAGCTGCTCTCGTATGTGCCGCGTGGGTTTCGGCGTTTGCGAAAACGCCGTCTTCAAAATTTCTAATTGTTTTGCTTTTATCGTCGTCCTAGGCCCTCGACGCTTTGAACCCGCACTGCTGTCGTCAGGACTTTTGTTTTCGGTTTGGGAATCTCGTGTTTCAGGGTCCCCATCTAGAGAGTTTTGGTCTTCTGAATCGTCTTGACCAGTTTTTGAATCCTGTAAAGTATAAAGTTGATGTCAATATAAAATGATATATCAATACATCTTGCATGCTACGAACATAAATAAATCGCGAGGAACAAGAAATAACTAACTTTCAAAAAGAAAAAAAATTCGGAATGAAAAGCCCTGATGATGACGATGATCACAGAAACACAAAAAAATACTGCTAGTATTACCCTTTATAGATTATAGATTTTGAGAAGGCTTTTTATTCTATATATCCCAAGGTACTAATAGAAGCTTTGACCATGAAAGGCATTGACAAACCCTACATAGAGGCGTTAGCAAATATATACAGACAAGGTAACAATTTATGAAAACATTTCAGAATTTTTCACTACCAGAGGCGTCCGACAAGGTGAAGCAATATCAACAAAGCTCTTTACTGAAACTCTAGAAAATATATTTAGCAAAATGAACTGGCAGGACAAAGGCCTATCCATTAATGGAGAATAACTAAGCTATCTAAGATTTGTAGACGACATCGTCCTGATTGCTAATAATCTGCAGAACTGCAAGAACTTATAAGTGACCAAAATGCAACTATCAATGAAGTTGGCCTAAAAATAAACTTAACAAAAACAAAAAGAAGTTATATTTAAATCCAGAATACCACCGCACCTTAAGAAAAAAGCTATACTACCGAGCATGACATACGGCTGTGAAACTTGGACACTAAAGAAAGAGATAATAGTAAAACTCAGTCACTGTTGTCAATGGATGTCAATGGAGCGATGCAGGTTAGGTACAACAGAGAGTTATCGAAAAAGAATAGAATGGATTAGACAGAAAACCAAGGTCACTGATGTAATCCACAGAATTAAATTTTTAAAATGTCAGTGGGCAAGACATTTAGCGAGAAGAACTGACAATAGATGGTCCACTAGATCTATGCTGTGGTATCCAAGAGGTGTCAAAAGACCAAGAAGACGTCCAAATTTAAGGTGGGAATAAAACATAGGAAAACAAGCCAGTACAACATGACATAGAAAAGCGAATATTAGATAATCGTAGGTAGAAATAAAGAATGACTATGTAAAAGTGGCTGCACCATAATCGGTAAAATATGATGAGAGTGGTGATAATTATGATATTGTGATTCTCTGTACGGCTAAACGATATTAAGTTCAGCATTCGTTCGGTGGGCAATTCGTATCTGCGATGTGTTTTACTTAGTATTATTTATTATGCGGAGATATATATAAATATATCTCCGCACAATAAATAGTACATCTTGGCATACTTTTTTATAGCCAAGATTTAATTAACCGATGACCAAAATTGGCCTTTCTAAAGTATACACTAGGAAACTTTACCATAAGTGACGCTGTACTTGTTAAAACTTTAGATGAATTAAATACAAAGATAGTAGCAACAAGAAGAAATTAAATTACAATATACAGCAAAACTTATATCTTGTATAAATCTATACAAAAAACATAAAAAGTATTTTACCTGTCCTATTGAACTACTGATATCGGAGGGAAGAGAGTTGTTATTCGTTTCACCGGGCGCAGGAAGAAGAGAACTATGAGAAGAATGATGTTTTAGTACTGACGATGCCGTACTGTTATCGTCATCTTCTTCATCCTCTGACGCCGACCCCATCAGAGATTCTGCAACAAAATGTTAACATGAAAAATCATACTGTAGACCAATAAAAAAAAATTCTAATTAGGTTTGCCACTTATTTATGAGGCTGCGTGCTTAGGCCTATATTCTGGTATCATTTTAGTAAAGGCACAGTTACTGCTGTGCGCTATCATATAAAAATACTTAGTTCATTCATAACTCCACTTGTTAATACAAAAATACAAAATTAGTACTACTAATAAAGGTTTTTTTTCTGAAAAATGGCTTTGGCAGAGCCAATTAGCCAGACTTGTTTGTGTTTATTGTTAAAATCGAGTGAATTTTAATTATTATTGATTGCAGATTCATAGTCAAAATTTTCTTGTTATCAGGTATAAATGTTAGTACTACATATGGTACTACATATACTCAATATTCTTATGGATACATAAATTTTGTTTTGATACATTTGATACATTGATACATTTTGATACGTTTGATACGTTTTTATTTAGTTTTGTTGCTTTTTTTTGTTTTTTTTTTGTATTTTTTTTTATTCTTGTTCTATTTTTATTTTCTTAATTTTTTTATGTTTTTTTTATTAATTTGTGGTTTACTTACATTTTTGTTTTGTTTTTTTTTTTCAAACCATATTAACAGATATGCCTATATACTATTTACAACTTGTATTTACATATTTTAACATGCTTGTAAATGCAATGAAGAATTTCCACATTATTTGAAAATATTAAAAGATTAGGGTTTATAGGAAAACAACACTTGGAATTTATTAATTCCCTATAAAGTTCGTTTATATTATTAATTTGTAAATCACATTCTAATATAATATGTGTTAGATCGCCTATCTTGCCCCAAGTATAATTGTGGGAAAATTCACCGCTTTATTTTTCATTGTTTGGACTGAAGTGAATTTTAAATAACCTAGGCATATTCTCGGGCATTTATTTTTTTGAACTTTAAGTTTGTTTATATGTGTATTGGCCGCTGATGCAAATATCTGCTCTCCAGTTTGTTTTACAGAAAGCTCTTAAAATGTTCATTGAGTTTTATATTTTTTTAACAATGTGATGAATGTGATCTTTCCATAACAATTTCCTGTCTAGATATGTACCAAGATAAATAATACAGTTCTTTTAGGGAAATTAAATTCTCCCACATTAAGATTGCCTTTTGAAACTCTATGTTATTGTAAAAATTAACTTGCAAAAAAACAACAGTTTTTGTGTCAGAAATTAATAATCCTATTTCTTCATAGTACTGATTTACGATTTCTAATGTGACTTTCAAATTATTCATCATCAAATAACATCATCAGCATATTGAAGAATTTTTTTATGGTTGAGTATACTAACTTCAAGATCTATGTTTTACAGGATATATAAAATCGGGCTTAAAATGCTCCCCTGTGGCAATCCAATTTTTCTAATAAAGGTTTAAAAACACAATTGTAGAATAATAAACCCGGGCACTAAAATCTCATTTCCATATATCAAATTAAAAAAATTGCATGATTTTTAAGAACAAATTTTGAACAATCCGTGGGCTAGTTGAAAAAAAGTAATTCAATATACTAATGTAAGATACTAATGTATAAAGATATTTGTTATGCACTGGGAGACGTTTAAAAAGATATTGCAATTGATATTTTATTGTCAATAAAGATATTTATGTAGATTTATGAGAGATCAAAGTAATAACATAAAGGGACTGGTAGAAATCACCAATATAAACTAAGACCAGTGGACCCCTCTTTCACCAATTTATTAAAAATTCGACCAAAATGGTCTGATAGAAACACCATAAATAACAGCAGATAGAAGGACTAAGATCTCACATAATAAGTAAAGATTCGAAAAACTAAAAAATGAAAATACACCATGTAAAGATCCAACAGCTACCCAAATATGGAGGAAATACTCTTATTAAACAATTATAAGTACCAATAGACAATAGAGAAACGTCAAAAAGTCTCACATAACGTTGCTAAGCACTGCTCTAACAATAATAAAAATAATTAACAAAACAACACAATGAGAAGAAGACAATTAAAAGGCAACAAAGAGAGACGGACAACACAGAGAATGAGGTAATATGAGTAAAATTATAGAACCAATTGTATAAGAATGAGGCATCGGACAAGGCAATGGACTTATTTTTATTTCGATTTGATAAACTAAATTATAAAAAAAAAGTAAAAACAAGGGAAGGATTTATAATGGAGACAAACGAACTGAAAATTATTTGCGACGATGAAATAATTATAACAGAAAATAAAGACGACATTCAGAGTATACTGCACCGATTACACAACTGCCCTACAGCATAATATGCTAATTTCAAAAAATATCGTAGTTTCAAAAGTTATCCGAATTGGCAATTGGAAACCAGACAGTTTAACAATTTCCAAAGTTGGACTACCTACAAATTGATTTGTCTAGTGACGGTAAAAAGGGGATAAAGCAATAAACTACTAAAAAGAACAGAACACCTGAATGCCTAAACGTTTGTATTTTTAAAGTGCAAGTAAGTAGTAACATATATTATGTACTTGCTGTAAGATCCAATTTAATGACCAATCATTCTAAATAGTAATAAAACTGATGTTTTTTTATGAATGGTATAAAAGGAGGTTTGTATCTAATTCAGGTAGCTCAGCAGTAAATAATTTTTCTAGCAGCGATGTAAATAGAACATTTTATAGTTTAAATGGCCTTTAACATTAAGTAAGAGTAAGAGCCTTTTTAAGCTGATTATTTTATACGGGTACGAACAAATATGTTTTCCAACGGAAATTATGAGTAGCAAAATGAAAATCACTAGATAGTACCTACCCATTCAAATACAATGTATTACTATTAAACAATGGTATTACCTATTAAATCAAATTATAGGAAACATAAATTTAAGTAATGGTATTGCAACAAATTTACTAAAGCATGGGGTTTGTGACTGAATACATTTATTTTAACTTAAGATAAAAGTATAAAGCTATAGGGATCCCAATAGATGCAGAGGAGACCCTAATAGAAAAAAATTCAAACTTATTGGTCAAAAACAATCCTACAAAACAAAACTACAATAAATGTACAGCTATAGCTAAAAGGATAATATAACAAAGTAAAAGGAAATAAGACTTAAATGTTAAAACCATTCGGAGTCAAATCCGAAAGTGAAATAATACCTACAAATCAACCATAAGTTTAATATTAAAACGAGATTAATAAGAAACGTTTTAATAAAATTTATCAATTGAGCCCAGCTCAAACTATTATATCTGACTAATATAGAAGAACATTATTGAGGAAAATTATTTACTATGACTGTTTGTAAAATGATTAAGATGAAAAGAACACATCAAGGAGAAGACAAAACATAACTGAACATCGTATTGGCTCTTTTAGAGAAGAAGAGAAGAAATTTAGAGCTGTCAATACATAGCAAGCTTTTGATGTATAAACAAGTACTGTAGCAGTATGGACATATGGTATACAGTTTTGGGGATCTGCCAATGCTATCTTTATGAAAATTATTTAAGTACTAAGAGATATTGTAAATGTTTAAATACATATATAAATATATTCATCAGCTTGTTAAGTCCACTGTAGCACAAATGTGTCCCCTGTTAGTATCTAGAGTGTGTTTTGTGCAGTATAGATGCAATTTTTCGTGCAAGGCAAGACTATCTTGCCATCATGTAAGTGGTCTTTCTTTGTTTTGTTTATATGTTTTTGTTCTCTTCTAAAACAACAAAGAATTTATGATACAAAAAAAAGTTAAAAAAAAAATAGGAGCAATACAGAGCTCCACGAGGCAAAACTAGTCTAAATAATGCTACACAAATACTGAAAAGGGAGATACACAATATATAAAAATTTAACAATTAATTCCTTTTTAAGTAATTTAACAGCTGATCAGAACACATATTATTCGTTATGGAAGGCAACAAAATGAATGAAGAGAACAACAAAGAGACTCTTATAAGTTGGAAAACGGCAACTGGAAAAGAAATAACGAATAGAAAGCATAACGACTCCGGGTCATTTAGAAAGCACGTGCCAACAAAACGACAATGATGGTGAAGAACTGAGATAGGAAGAAAGAACCATTCTAAACCAAAAAAAGAATAACGTTGACATCAATTAGAGAAGGATCAACAGAGTTAAAAGAAAATATAAATTCTAAGAAATCTCCAGGATATGATCTCATAACAGAAGAACTTTTAAAAATCTACCAAGAAAAGCCATTATTAAGCTTACATAGGTACTTGTATTGAAAAGATTAAAATCAATAAAAGAAAGAAAATCTTACACCAAATGATCAATATGGTTTCAGAAATAAACATTTTACTATATATCAAGTTCACAGAATAACGAATATAATAGAAAAAACATTAAAAAAAAGTTTGCCCTACAATCTTCTTGGACGTAGGACAGGCGTTTCATTCCTAAATAGTGTTCAGAAATCTTAGAATCATACATTTCGAATGGATATTTCAAAGTTAAACAAGAAGCAGTGTACACCGATTTAAGGGAGATCAAAACTGGCGTGCCACTATGGAGTGCATTAGGTCCGGTCCTGTAGCTATTGTATGCGTGTGGCATTCCAGAGCTGGAACAAAACACTATTGCCATCTTCGCAGACGATACAGCCATACTAGCGATACGAGCACTAGTAAAGAAGCGATTGATAAGTTGCAATTACATATCAGTAAATACAATACATACCTGAACCAGAAAATAGCGAATAAAATTATGTGAGAAAATTATCCATTTACAAGCAAGTGCTGAGGCCACTAGGGGTATATGGGTACCAACTCTGGGACTGTACCAAAGCTAGTAATCTACATATTATATAGAGATTTTAAAACAAAGTACTAAGGAACATTGTTGATGCTCCTTGGTATATCCGTAACAGCAATCTCCACCAGGATCTGGGTATGGAAACTGTGACCGAAGTAATTAAGAGAAGTCACGAGCAGAGGCAAAATAGTCATGTGAATGTCGAGGCAATTCAGCTTCTTGACAATACTGAACTAAAGAGAAGACTCATAAGAACACAACCATTTGAGTTAGTATAAATGTGTAACAGTTTAGTGTAAAAAGCATAGTATAAAGCTGTGATGTTATTGCATGTTGATGATTTGTGACAAGATAGCAGTATACAAACACAAAAACAAAAAAAAATCTGTATTTGTTCCTCATTCAGTTAATTTGCGTGAGCACCTTCTATCCTTTATCCTTGCTACATGGCCATCTAACTTTTATTTCATTCTGCAAGCTCTCTTCACAATATTTGTAACTCTGGTTCTGTTTTGTAGGCCCTCGTTTATGATCTTATCTTTTAATGTTACTCCCACCATTGAACGCTCTTTGATTTAAAATTTCAAATTTGAACGATTGAGTGCGACTTTTAAGCATAAGCATGGTTTTTTGCTAGGGACAGTATTTTTGCACCGTAGGTTATTACTGGCAGAACACACTGATTTGGTATGTTGTCGTCTTTAAATACGTTTTTAAGAGTTCCATATGCTGACCACAAGACATTAAAAAATATAAAATTAATACGTCATAAACTTATTGTTTGTATAATTCTTTAACATAAAATAAAATATTGTATTATTTTACAATGCCGGAAGTACGTCAATAGACCCATCAAACACGTAATTATTCAAAGATCTTACAGTTGCGCCACAATTTACATAACGTATATTTGAGCGAATACCATTTATTTTGCTGACTATCTAATATTACGAAATTTTGTGACCTTTCCTTCGTAGAACATCCTGTATATCGAAGAGAGCCGAAAAGATGTTCAATTATAAATATATTTCTCTCGTATGGGACGCGGTATGGGGTCCCGCGATGCCCAATTAGTATTGGGCCTGCTGGGAAACAAGGCATTAAATGCCCCCGGGCCAGCGAACCCGTGACCAGCACCGAGAACTGTATCTCACACCTTGCGTGGACTCATGGGTGCTGGTGGAATAGGAGACGGGCTAAAGGTTAATCGAATTCTGGATTTTCATTATTTTGCAGTTGAAAATTAAGATAATGTAGATGTAGATCTTTAAACAAATTAGAAAATACACAATCTTAATGGCTTAATAACAAATCTTGATGGCTGTTCTCAGAATAAAATGCATAAAATGATATCCCATAACAATACCAATATTGTAATGATATTAATTCCTTATGCAATTTAAATGCAATTATGCTTAAAAGTTTATTTTAAAGACTCATGAAAATTGCAAAAAAAAGAAAAAAAAATTAATTATTTTTGTTGAAATGTTTTTCAAAATTACTAAATTTAGAGGAACATTCATTTGATATTTTTTAAAATAGTTTTTTGATACGTTAAGCAGTTTAGATTTACTAACAAAATTAATTTTATTTGGTGAGTTAAAATTTATTTTTCTAGTTTCACTTTGAAAGATTTTTTGTATTTTTTAGAAGCTCTTGATAAATATTGTAAACACAATTGAAAGCGTGACATAAAGAATAGTTTACCAATAGCCCCTTTTATTGACTCCCACCCATAAAAACGTATATATATATATATATATATATATATATATATTATATATATATATATATATTGATGTGATATTTAAAGTCTTAGTGCGCCAAGCAATTAATTAGCTAATTAATTAATTAATTAATTAAAATTATTTAAATGATATGACTATGATTCTATCACACTTTATAATTCTCTTATCTCAGGGTTCTATGCTATTACATGTGAAAGGTAAGGTCCAAAGAATACCGGAATAATAAAAAACATATATGATCTAACATTATATATTGAAATAAAATAATGAAATAAAATTCACACTCAAGAATTTTCAATAAACAAAATCTCATATAATGATTCTCAAAATTTTGTTCTACGTACCTACGTGAACCTTCAAAATAAATGGTACAAACAATATTAGTAAAAAACTCAAAATCCCAATTATTATTCTAAATCTCCTAATCAAAATATTTATATCTTTTCCAAAGTAAATGTAAAAATTGTGTTATCAATGAAAGAAAAACTGCATAAAAACAAAACTATCTCTCTATGATGATGAGTGGTCCAAATCCTTGTTCTTTGTAGTCTACACTATCTATTCTTAGCAGATCCCTAGGTAATCAGCAATCTTACAACAAATTATTGCAAGTTTATCGTCCTTAATGATCTCCTTCAAATGCACTAAGCGTTCAAATCATGCTAGCTTCTTCTCCTCTCAATAAACTGAATCTCTCGTTGGCCTGAGTGAAATATGACTCTTGGAATATCTTCTCTTTACGATAAACTGAACCTCTTGGAATATAAGTAGAAAATATAACTTACAATCTTTTACTGGATCAGCGACACTACTGTATAACAGTGCTGTAGTAGTGATCGTGCCGTGAATA
Organism: Diabrotica balteata; assembly: GCA_918026665.1. Taxonomy (NCBI): domain Eukaryota; kingdom Metazoa; phylum Arthropoda; class Insecta; order Coleoptera; family Chrysomelidae; genus Diabrotica; species Diabrotica balteata. The sequence goes on from OU898277.1 coordinate 57,313,887, forward strand.
GTGAACAGTGCAGTAGTGTCTGGGGGCTCGGGAGACTGAGACCTCGGAAGCCCTGAGGAAGGCATCAGAGAGGATGCCGAAAGCTTGGCAAAATGGATTACGACGCGGTTCAACCCGGAAGACTGGTGAGTTTAATATTAATTTTAGTAATAATATTAATCTTAGCTCTAGGTTTTATACATATATATATATATATATATATATATATATATATATATATATATATATATATATATAAAACAAAACAAAACAAAACCTATATGTTCGATATATAAAATATTATGACAGAGACTGAAACGAGTGTTATTCCTAATTATTATAGTTTTGTCTGGAGATCATTTATCCATTCCAGTGCATCTGTGATATCAAAAAAATCGACCATGCTACCAGAGTATGCCATCAGAGAACGTTCAATCACAATGTGCTTAATGGTTTGGTGAGGTTTTCCGCCGTCGCATGATTTAGCTATCCCTATTTCAATAGTGGTACAGCCCATGAGATGTTCTAATATGGTTTAGAGTTTTACATTTAAATCAGGTTTATTCTATACCTGGTATGTGCTCATTTGAATTGATTGTTACGTGAAGTGAGGTTTTCCCCCTATTTCTTTTATTTTGCCTGGTCACTGAAACCTTCCTTAGGTAGTTATCTTGCTATAAGAATTAAGGGTCGGTGTAGATTTAAACAGCTTCAGAGCGATATTTGAGACACCTATATGTATCGGTAGATGCGGTTTGCAAATATGTTTCTCTATTCCCTTGGGAACGGAGACTCTTTTGTCTACGGATGCCTGGTGGTGTAATTGTGCCTGAAAATCGGGAGCCATGGAGTAGGAATACTTTTTATATATCCACTGATGATTTTCTTGGTTTGATTGAGCTTAATGAAGCACATTGAAGTTCAGTATTCGGCAATTAAATAGAGCTGATGTTCTAAGAGTAGTACCATTTACTCCCCAGAATGTTCCGGATAATTTATAAATGATATTATTTCGAGTATTTATTGTTGCGCCTAGGAATTTTGGGTAAAACTTAGCATGTTGGTTGATTGGGATTACTTTAGGCTCATTATATGCTTGCTTATTATTTTGATAAAATCAAGCAACCTCCGTTTAATTCATATTTGGAAGAAGCTTCCAGTCACTGAAGTATTTACCCCTGAATTCCCTTGTCTATGCGTCCTATAGCGGCGGCTACTACTAAATCAGCAGTTTTTGTAATACAGATATTAGTATACATCAGCTAAAAAATCAAGTATACTAGAGTGGCATAGAGAGTTACACTCCTTATACACACTAACTCTATGAGCGCTAATACCGCTGCGTTGATGGCGCGGACAACAGGGCGGAGTTAAGTGATATATACCGGTTATACATAATTGTGTTTGCACCGCGTTGATATCACTTTGTCGGGGTTTTTAGCGCTACGTATAACTTCATTTTTGTGCAACATTTGTCGACGACAAAATCGTTCATATAATTTACTCCATGGTAGTTAGTCCGGTTGGGCTGACAGCGACGCTAACGCTTCTCTGCTAACCCGACGACTTTACCGCTCATGTACCATTGCCCTTAAATGAAGCAGTAACGGAGTAGCAAAAGCAGATCATACTTTTTGTCTTCATAGTATCAGAGTTGGTATTAACTACAAATTTTACATCAGATTTAATCACACATATTCGAAAATGGGGATCAAAATAAGCTGATGGACGATGGAATGAATAAATAGAAGTGATAAAAAGCTATTTCCAATGGCTTTCTTGTTAAAATAATATACTTTTACACGAAAAAATGACTATATAACCAAAAAAACCGTACTTTAATATAGACAGTTCTTTTCTACATAAAATATTCCTGATGACCAATTTCCCGATGAAAATCAGTCAAATTTGTTCCAAATATATTAGAATAAAACTGATATCGTTGTTATCCTTTGGACCAAAATTTTCTTCTTCTTCTTTAGCCTTAAGTAATTTAACTTTGGACACATCCCTCCCCCAAATCAATCCAGTGTCTTCTATTTTGCGCCACTTGCTTCCAGTTGTGTCCTCCGATCTTCTTAATATCATCCGCCTATCTTATTTCTGGTCTTCCCCTGCTTCCCTTTCCTAACCATGGTCTCCATTGTTGTATTTTTCGTGGTTCCAACCGATACTCCGTCAGTCGGGCATTGTATCCTGCGAAGCTCCATTTTAATTTGGCGGTATGTTCTCCTGTGTCTTTTACTTTGGTTTTGCTTCTAATCCATATGTTTGTTTTTTGTCTATAAGTATCACCCCGAGCATTGATCTTTCCATCGCTCTTTGTGCTTTTACTATTTTATCCATATAAGACTCGGTGAGTGTCCACGTCTGTGAACCATACGTGAGTATAGGGAAGGTACACTGATCGTAAATTCTGGTTTTCAAATATTGTTCTATTTTAGTGCTTTTCTATTCTTTCTCAAAGTCCAACTCAGTTTTCCAAAACCTGCTCACGCTAACCTTATTCTTCTGGTAATATCGGCAGTTTAATTTTCTTTGTTAACTTTCATTATCTGTCCCAGGTAGATGTATTCGCTTACTGTTTCTAAATTTATGTCTTTCAACGTTATTTCTCTAATGTTCGGTGTACTTATTTGTCATTATTTGTGTTTTTATCAAGTTCATCTTAAGACCTACTTTTTCCGAAGCTTGAAATAGTTGCGTCATCATAGTCTGTAGTTCTTCGAAATTTATAGCGAATATTACAATGCCATCAGCGTATCTTAAATGACTCAGTTTTCTCCAGTAATATTTACTCCTTTATCTGCCCAGATATTGTCTTTGAACACGTCTTCCAGTCCATTGGTATGGCTTTGGTTTTTCTATATATTTGTATTTTCATTGTAGCTTTGTAAATATTATGTATGAGCTTTCTGTATCGGGAGTCTATCCTGCAGTTGTTCAGCGCTCTCTCTATTGCAATAGAGAGACCAAAATCAGAATTATAAAATTCTTCGAACCACCACAATAAAGAAAGCAAATAACTTACAGTGTATCTCCAAATAAGCTATCTTTAAACCCACAAATTTTTTCTTTTATTATTTCTGTAATCTATTGAGTTCAAGCTCTTTCAAAATTCATTTTAAGATGCCGTCCTTTCTCTTGTCTCCTCTTTTTCTCTTTTCTCTCCTCTCCTCCCAAAATAATTCCTAGCCAATCCATTTCTTTAATTTTCTGTCCACCAGATTTTTTCTCTCCTACCTAAATCTAAAAGACAGAACCCTCTATTCGTAACCTTCCAAAAAAATTCCGCGTTAATTATAAAATATAAAGTTGGCTGTTAATTTTACAATCAGTTTCAAAAATTCCTAATCTGTTCGAAAAACGTCTATTGTCTTATCTACTTATAAATGATTAAATATATATATATATAATATATATATATATATATATATATATCCTGCATAATCTGTTTAAAAGTCATCCTCATTTCACCCCTTTTCATCAATTTACACACTGTAATTCACATTTAATTCTAACAAAAGAAGTGAAAATGTTAAAGAAATGTTTCATAATCGAAAAATTAGTCATCCACCCACATGTATAAAGGCTTAATCGTGGTCAATTTTCCCATCAAGTGATCCGTGTCCGGAACAGACGACGTGTCAAAAACAAGCAAGCAGCGCCATGCCACTCACCCTCGATCTTTTGCACACTCAAAATCTTACACATGTTCAACTGTTTATTTGTGTTGTATACTACAACACTGCGTACACAATTACTACAACTCCCAAATTGGTACGATACACACGAGTTGAATCTTGAAATAAGTCAAGTGTTAATTGCGTTGAGTTTATTTATAAATTCGCTCCAAACGTAAAAGTCTAGAATTTCTTTTGATTGAATTGAACTATTTTAGTGTTACAAGTCTATTTTTTATTATTATTCGAATATGTGGTTCATATTCTGTTATACTGTTTTTTGTTCACTGTTTTCTTCAACTTTACTTTTTATTTTTTAGAATCACTTTGACATTAAAATTATTACACTGTTCATCTTTATAAGATTTAGGACGAACAGCTTAAATAGAATCAAGAAATCCCAAAGAGCCATAATACAACAAATGCAGGGATATCACTAAGTGAATGAAAAATCAATATATAAATAGAAAAATTATTTTCCTAGATTTGTAATACAAATAAAGACTTCACTTCACTAATGGTTTCACTATAGTTACTCGCTTCCAGGAACTTCATGCGCATATATGAAATTCATTTCTATGGTGGAGTGGACTACTCCATTTCATATTTCGAATATTTCTTCAAGCAACAAAAATTGTTTAATAATTTTTCCTTATTTTATTGTATGTATTTACTTATTTCTTTCGGACTAAGCATACCGACAAATACCTACTCGAACTCCGAAGTTAGCGTTGAGTGTTTCCGAACTTCGTTGTTGGTGGAAGCACCGGGATGGAGCGCGGGAGAAAAGGGAAACGGAAAGGGGGAAAGTCAATCGATAGTTGAGTGTTTAGGTAAACGAGGAGTTATTTGTGTTTGGGGATAGGAAGCTGTTTTTTCGGCGAATTCTACCGTTGCTTTGCGGGAGTGAAAATGATTTTGGGAATACAATTTTGTTTGGTATAAGAATTTAAAGTAAACGAAGCGTTGCAAAAATTTTGATTATCGATATTTTTTTAAATTAAATAACACGAATGTTTTTTATTTTACGTACGTAATTTGAAAAAGTGACGTGGACATCCCCAGATCAACATACTCAAGATCAGATAGACCACGTATTGATTAATTTAAGACATGAATCAAATATACTAAACTGCATAAGTTATACGGGCGCTAATATTGACTCCAATCACTATCTCATCGCTAGTCCCAAAGCACTTATATTAAACGCCAGGAACGATAAGGCTAAGCCAAAAATAATCAAATATAACGTAAATAAATTAAAGCATAGTGATGCCATAAGAAACTTTAAAATAGGTATGCTTAGATTGTAAACTAATAAAACATCTCAGTAGTGAAGTAGGTATCACTAAATTTAACAGAAAGTTTATAAAAACTAAGCTGCAAAATACCGCAGATGAAGTGTTTCGTGAGGTTGAGGTAATCAAAGGGCAACGAAACAACTGGATTGATGAGGAATCCAAACAAGTAGCCAAAGAGAATGACCCTTATCTGAAATTAAGTAACAGAAGGACTAGGAGCAATGTTAAAGAATATCGAGTAAAGAGAAGAGAGGAAAAACATAAGTAGAAACAAAAAAAGCGGCAACAGATCATTATATTTGATACTAATGTTTACATTATATTTTTAATTTACCTCTATGCGAAGTACTATTTTGTTAACAAATGCAATAGGTCAATACATCAATAACAAATGCAAGTAGTGAAATACATTATCGTGGCTGAATGGATCAAGTTATCCAAAGCCATTAATTAAATAAAAAAAATATTATTATAGAGTTCAAAGAAATGGAAACATTAAATTGAGAACGCAAACACAGGAAATTTTACAAAGTTAATACAAAATGAAGAGTTTTCAAGCCACAAGCGAACCAAGTCAAGGCTCATAATAAAATTCTTTTAAATGACAGAGTACCAAAGTACTGAAAAGGTGGAAGGAACACTTTAGTACCCAATTAATAGAGAAAGTATTACAATGCGTTTTACCAGTCCTTACACATGGGGCAGAAACACTAACTCTGACAAAAAAACAATAAATAAAATAAGCGTTATACAACACGCTAACGGAAAGATCAATGTATCAAATCTAGTACCAAACACCTAAAAATAAGAAGAAGAACAGGAGTAACCGATGCAGTTGAAAAAGTAGCCATGGCTAAGTGGGTTTAGGCATGACATGTTGCCAGATTTACGGATAATAGATGGACCAGAAAGATTCTTGAATGGCGACTAAGACAAGAAGCATATCCAGGCATTACAGAGGACGACTATCGACTAGATGGATGGACGATATAAAGCGAATCACCGCAAATTGGATGCAAGAAGCTATTTTACGGGAGGTCCACGTTCAGCATTGGACAAATATAGGCTAGTTGATGATGATAATGATAATTCTATATTATTAAGACACACCAATCTATAAATAAAATACATTTTTTTTGCTAGCGAAGTTGATTAAAGATTTCCCATAGGCCAGTTGGCTGCAGTTGTGCGATGTCAACCAGCTTTCAGGAAAAAAAAATATTAACAAGAAAACGTACGCAACCAGCTGTATTTGTAAATATGCACATTGAAAAATCTAGGCATATTTTTTATAACACAATACAACTAATAATTTTAATTTTTAATATTTAATACTCACACATATAATATATGCATAATTGCTATATATTTTATACCAGACAGCACCATAATACAGGTTATTACATTTTCAGCATTTAGTATACCATGTACCGGTAACCTGAAGATGCATAGCAAATTATTGTATGCGAAACCAGTCATTGGTGGTAGAATAAATTGATTGTGAGTAAGTCTTTGTCTTATTTCTTTTTACCTATTTAATAAAAATAAATTTTTGTGATCCTTTAATTTAACTTGAATTTGTATAGCTGCTCATACTGTAGATTTTTTTTTCGTAAAACAAAAGGTAAAAGTAAAACGAATATTTGATAAAGTTTTTAACAGAATAGAAAAAAACTATAGTTTTTATACTGCAGTAGATATTCTGATTGTTACGACTTTGTTCATGCTTTAAAGTGTTTGTTTAGTTAGTGCATTGAAAATATTGTTTTTTATATTGAAACATCATTTAACTTTGGATGTAATCCTTTTTCAAAGTGACATGCGGCAAACTAATGTAGCTGAGCGCATGGGAGCCACCCAAAGTGTTCATCCAGGACGTGCGCGCGCTACAACTGTACCTCAAGAGCTATTTTTAGTGTTAACTCCTAAAAGAAAAGCAACAATTACAACACCTATATTGGTTAGCGACTTGCAGCGATCACACCAGGTAACCATAGAAGCAATCGCACTGTAAGAGTAGAAAAGTGTAAAGAATATCAAAACTAGATAGAGAGTTTCACTCTCTGATGAATCTAGATTTGTATTTCATCCAGATTCTCGTCGAGTAAGAGTGTGGAGACTATCTTTAAATGTAATTTAGATATGTCCAGGAAGTGTATATATAGAGTAGTATAGTAATGACAGGGATTGAAATAATAATCGGTGGCAGAACTGCTTTCTGACAGCTGAGCAGTACCATGACACCATTCATCAACCTATCATTCGTCCATTTGCTGATGCCGTTAGTCAAAACTTTAACTTCATGCATGATAAGGCTCGTCCACGTGTAGCACGGCCAGTGACAGACTGGCTTGCCAACGAAGGTATTGATGGGTTGCCTTAGCCAGCACAATCCTTCGACCTGAATCCCATTGAGCATGTATCGGATATGCTTCAAGAATTACTCCACATATGGGTAACATGTACATGACGTTTCGTTTACGAGAGCGTCTCATAGAAGAATGGGTAAACGTTTCTCTAGAGGATATTGACAATCTCATTTTGTCTATGAACGGCAGATATGGAGCTGTAATAAACCGGGGTGGACGTCATACTTCACATATAATCACTACAAAAAGATTAGTGATTATCCAAAACAATTAAAGAAGAAATTACGTCTCTTTCTAAAAATAAATATGTCTGTATTTTCTCATAAGATTTTCATAGAATTTATTTACTAGTCTTTTTTTCAACTGTTTTCCTAATAGAAATATATATAATTGCAGAACAAAGATTCACTAGCAGTTGTATAATTATGAACATTTAGACAATTTCATATGCATTCTTTTGTTTAATAGTAGTTTAAATAATCATGAAATAAACATTTTTTTATTGGTTATAAGTATATCTTTCAAGAAACAATGCAAACTACCGTTGCTAACTTATATCCGCAATGATATTGCATATATTTACCTTCTTACTACCATTATCTCATTACATGAAATTAGTTAAAAGCTGATTGATTTCATAAAAACAAAAATCATTTCAATCATTGTTCTATTATATGTAATTATTGTTTAATTTACACCTAATTATATGTTACAATAAAAACCAAGCAAACAAAAACATAAACTCCCAATTATTTAAATTACTTAAGTAGAAAAAACTTCTTAATGGATAGGACAAATCGTTCCCAGCAATTTTAAGATAATTATTATTAGTGAAGTAATTTTAAGATAATTGTTGCAGAAATATGTAACCGCATACAAATGGCAGTAATTGAAACTGATGCCTAAACTTCCTATTTAAAATAGACGTTATTAAATGTTAGATGCATATTTTGATTTTATTTCAAAAAATATTACATTGAACGTAGTACACATAGCTGCAGGTGTGAAACAAAAGATCAAATGGCCTGGATGGAGTCCGAAGTGCTTAAACAGATCTCCTTGATTCCGACAATCAAAGCTATGGCGTACTCTTATATCAGAACTGACACCGTTGCTAGTTTATTTTTATTTATCTTATGGCATAAGACACACGATGTTAAAATACAATATGTAATTATATACAAATATGTCAGTACATACAGTAATGAGATAAAATGTTACAATCAAACTATTTAGATATCGATGTTGGTGTCGCTAATATAATACTCTTCTCGCCTATTATTATAGGATCCTTATATAAGGAAACTGAATAGAGAATTGTCCTTTTCTGCAATCACAAAGTTAGATTGGTGCTTACCCCATTTGTGAAGAATGAAGAATGAAGAATGAAGACTAAATCTGACCCTCTGAAGATCCACTAGTAGAATACTAGCACATATATCCCATTCGGTATGTATACTATTTAGTGTCATTCATATCTTAAGATTAAAATTAATTACTGTAATCAGTTGACTACCATGAAGTACTATATAAATGTATGATTATGTGTTTTGTCCCATTCATCTTTCCACCATTTGTTTATTTCAAAATCGTCTGATACGAAGGACCTATAAGTTAGCAGTGGCAGGTTTTTGGACTTCAGGCCATTTTAATTGTTCTGAAGCTATTTTCTTGTGGCATTTTAAATTAATTACTATTTCCGAAGTGGAAATTGAAAAGTCAATAAACGTATTTTTATCTTTAATTGTGGCTTATTCCCAGTTAAATAGTAATTAATTCAGCCCATTTGTTTCTAAGTTGGGAATATCTTGATATAAAACTAAGACAGTGTTATTAATAATCTCTTTATATTCCAGGTGTATCTTTTTCTGATAGGACGAAAATCATGGACGTATAAACACAGATGGACTCAGTTATTTACATAAAATTGTGAAGTCAAAATTATTTGAATAGGTCACATTCTCAGCACCTTCAACTGTTGTCACGTTTTGTTTCAAAATTTCTTATTCGCGAGTCGCTGAAAATATTACTCCGTATTTTATACTCTACAGGTGCTATCAAACCAAAATAATAATTTATTCAAATAATCAAAATATAAAGTGTGCACATAGTGTGCATTATCATTTAATAATAGCGTATAATAGATATCAATCAATTATTTTATATGTAAAATCACTGAAAACTATTTATAAATGGCAACGGTTGTTTACATTTCTCTGTCTTATGGATCTACGTCAAACTTCAAATGCTGTTCCATGTTTGTTTACTTTTTAGTAAAAGTTGTTTTTCGATATTTTGGCTGTATTTTGAGTGATATTTTTGAAAAGTAAAATAAAATAAACGAAATATTTACATCCCGATCTCTCGTTTCATTTGTAAGTACATACAATTTACATTAGTTAAGATGAGGAAATGAGAAAGCGTGTTTGTTTACATTTTAATAGGCGTACCATTGTGTTTATTCATGTTCATTAATGTATTGAATAAGATATGTTCATGAAATTAGTAGACATTTTTAAATTGTAAGTAGACATCATCTGATTAAAAAAGATCTGTTTAGTACCTTTTTAAAACGTGTTTTTATACATTATTACTACTTCCAATTTTTAAAATCTGAATAATTACCCGCGAGTAAAAATTCAAGCACTCTTATGCTCATTGCGGAAGCATCACATTCTATGGAAGCTTCAAAACATTGTGTGTTAAAGGTATCTTATTGCTGGGTCAATCTATGTTTATACGTCCATGACGAAAATCCATTAGAGTGGGATGCATCTTAATAATCCGGTTAGAATGCATATGGTACAATAAAGTTGGGTATCGATATATTGTACTCAAACGTCAGCACAATATTTTGTTATAGAATGGACCAGAAACATGCCTTAACATTACAGAGTACCAGTTGGAGACCCCTAAGTTGTACGACAAAGCGTTAAATATTATTATTTCCCGTTTTTATATTGGCAGAGACTAGTGTAATTCATAGGTATTTACTGATACTGATTAGTTGTAAGTATTTGTCTTGGAACGCAATTACTTTTTTATGTGCTATTTTATTATTAAGATGAAAATACCATATTTTAGTTTTGCTAGCACCAGGACATAGTATATTTCATTACAGTTATTTAAAATTATAAAAAATCCTTATTTATTAGCTTTACGTTAAGTAAGCTATTTATTTATTATTTATTACCTTTAATTAAAGTGTATATTGTTGACGTTTATCATAACTTCATTTGCTTTGTTCCTTTTTTCATCATCATTCTGGTCATACAGAAGGATCTTGAAGATATCATAAAAAGACAAAGTCACCAATGAAGAAGTACTGCGGAGGATTAACACAACTGCGGATTTGGTCAACATTGTGAAGGGCCGTAAGCTGCAGTACTTGGGCCATATAATGAGAAATCAAGGCAGATACGAGCTACTTCAATGCATTTTACAAGGTAACATTAAAGGAAAAGGGGCCCCAGGACAAAGAAGAATATCCTGGCTTACTAACCTAAGAGTATGGTATAGAAAAACCCTAACACAGCTATTTCGTATAGCAACCAACAAAGCCATCATAGCCAGAATGATCGCCAACGTTCGGAAGGAACAAGCACCCTAAGAAAAAGAATTCTGGATCAATTTCTCTTCAGTCGTCCCTATCCATCGCCTTCCTCCGCCAAGTAAGTATTTCCATGTTTCTCATGTTTTCATCGATGGCATCAAGAAACCTTATTCTGGGTGTATCTCTTCTTCTCTGACCAATGGGTTTACCAAGAAGCGTTTTTCTAGCTGCGTCATTTTATTCTATCCACATTAGATGCCCTATCAACTTCAGACGTCCCATCTTAATATGTTTTACGACATCTGGTTCCTGGTATATTCTAGAAAGTTTAAAGTTGTATCGTCTTCTCCACACTTCATTGTCATTAACTACTCAATAGATTCGCCTTAGTACTTTTCTTTCGAAACGTCATAACATGTTTTCATTAATTTTTGTTAGAGTCCAGCTTTCTGAACCATGTAGTTTTATTTTTGTATTTCTCGAGATAATTATAGATTTAAGGATGAGATGGAGCCCAAAATAGCCTTTTAATTTTAATCGATATACTTTGTTTTGTTGGTGTTTATTATTAAACCCATTCTTGTAGCTGATTCTTTAATGATGTGCCTCTCGTACAGCGTTTTCCTTTCTATTAACAATATTGACATCATCAGCATAACTCAAGCATTTGCACTGAGTTATTATATATTAAACCAATAGTTGTGATTTTTGACATACGTGGTACTCTTTCCAGAGCCAGATTAAACAGTTTTCAAGAGAGAGGGTCTCCTTGGTGCAGTACGTTATTTGTTTTAGAGACACAAATTATCCTGAAGCATATAATTATATTATACGGTATCTCTTATTTTAGATGTCAAGTTTATAATTTGTTCTACTTCGTATTCCTTAGCAATTAAGCCTATTCGTAAGATATTAGCCTATTAAATTTCTTTGAAGAATGTATATTTAGATTTAATGACTTCATGACAATGACTTTGACTTCTTTATTCGCGTTATATGTAAACATTAATACCTAATGATCCAGGTTATTTTACGTCTTACTTGTCTTTCATGTTTTACTATGTGTATCTAATCGCTAAGCACACAGAAAAATCTTTTACTTAAGACATAGCATAACTCAGGTTATAATGTACAGCTAACAATATTAAATCACTGACTTTTTTAAAAATAGTTTATGTTTTAATTAGCTGTCGCGTGGACTTCTTAAGAATGTTTGCTTAGTGTGAAGGCTTCAGACGTTCACAACCGTTTACATTCCTTCGCACTACACAAACTGCATTATCCACTTTTCTATTGAACGTCATTAAATGTACCTACACCTAAGCAGTGTTTCTTAAAATAAATTGAATGAAATAAACTCGATAATTTTGGCGAAAGCGCACACATTTCGCCATATTTTGTAATCTAATCTGAATGATTCGAATCAACTTAATAATATATATTATATTGTATATATTTTATATTATATATATTTTATATTCTAGAGCTATTTGAAAAGTTATTGGAGTTTTGCTCTGCTAATTTTTTAGAAATAATAATAATTGGTGATTTCAACATTGATTTTAAAAAAGCTTCTAATGAATTAAACAGTTTCCGTGATCTAATTTCTACTTTTGGATTAACCATAAATATGAATGAATTTACTAGAATCACAACTAGATCAGCAACTTGTTTAGATAACATCTTAACAAACATAAACAGTGAGATAGTTGGTTGTGGAATTGTGGACCCGTGTATTTCTGATCATCATGCACAATTTCTCTACTTAAAAATAAAATCTGAAAAAAAACATAGTGCTAATCCATACAGAAGACATATAACAAGTAATGGCATCCGGATGTTTAAAACAGTCGTTAAACAACGTTGACTGGGCTTCAGTTGGCTATCTCAACACAGCAACAGAATTAGCTTAATTTATTACCGAAATGTATGTTAAGTTAACTGAAATTAATTTTCCATTAAAAAAATCACGAACTCATAGTAAAGCTCCAATTTCTTGGTTTGATGATGAATTAATAGAAATGCGAAAAAATCTTTCCACAGTCAAGATAATTGCTGATGTTACAAAGGAATATAGTGAGTATAAAACATTTAAGAAGCACTATAAATCAACAATATCATTAAAGAAAAAACTGGCTTATGAAAATTTTTTTTCCAATTCTGAAAATATATCTCGTGATAATTGGAAAGTTATAAATTATCACAGAAATAAATTTCAAAATAAAAAAGTATGTCCAAGCGCGATTACATCAAACGATTTCAATAATTACTTTACTTCAGTGGCTAAACACATTAGAAGTTCTTTTAATTCTACAAATGAAAATGTAGCCATAGATTTTTTGAAAGATGTACACTCTCCTTGCAACTCTTTATTTTTATTACCTGTTAGTGATACTGAAATCAGGAATGTTTTGCATAGATTGAAAAATTCACACTGCACGGATTTTTATTTCTTAAACAAAAAAATAATTGTGGAAACAATCGATATTATTATTGACAAATTAATTATACTTTATAATAATTGTCTTACTGAGGGGATTTTCCCAGATGTTTTAAAAGTAACAAAAGTGCTACCAGTGTTCAAAAAGGGAGCTTTAGATGAAATTGGAAATTACCGTCCCATCTCAATCATTCCCATTTTCGGCAAAATTTTTGAGAGTATTCTAAACGTTCGTTTGGTAGAATATCTAGAAAAACACAAAATACTTCACTGTAACCAATATGGCTTTAGAAAAAAGTGTAGCACTACACTAGCTATACAGAAAATTGTAAGAGTTATAGTTGATGGCTTGGAGGAGGTCATTTTGTGTCTTTGACATTGTGTGACTTATCCAAAGCTTTTGACTGTGTTTCGCATGAATTACTGTTGGAAAAAATGCATAAGTACGGTATCAGGGGAAACACTCTTAATCTATTTAGATCATACGTAACAAATAGAAAACAGGCAGTTTTTCTTAATAACAGCTATTCTGAGTTTAACACTGTCGAATATGGTGTACCTTAAGGTTCGATATTAGGACCCACTTTGTTTCTTATTTATCTGAACGATTTATTTCACTACACTTTTCCTATAAAATGTGTTTGCTTCGCAGATGATACAACTCTCATAAATACTGATATTAATCAGAATAATTTAAAAATTAAAATAGATAGTGATACCAAGAAAGCAAAAAACTGGTTCTCACATAATGGGCTAAATGAAGAGAAAAATCAGAATTTGATTTTTAGTTCTGATTGGAAGTATATCTTAAGAAACAGTGTTAAACTATTAGGAATCTTTATAGACGATAGTTTGGATTGGAGTGCTCATATCGATTACTTAAGTTCTAGACTTGCTACAAGTATATTTTTAATGCGCAACTTAGTTTATATGATTCCTAAAAATACCCTTAGAATGTGCTACTTTGCACTATTTCATAGCCTATTTACAGTACGGAATAACTGTTTGGGGTAATTCTTCTTACGCAGATAGAATTTTTAAATTACAAAAAAGAGTAGTGAGGATACTTGCAAGAGCAGAGTATAGGGATCACTGTAAACCTTTATTTCTGGATTTAGGTATTATGCCACTACCTTCACTCTATATATATATATATATATAGTATATATATATTATATATATATATATATATATATATATATATATTATATAAACACGCTGATTGAAATTCATGCCAACAAAGGTAAGTTTAACGTAAACTCCAACGTCCATGATCACGATACAAGATCTAGAGACGCTATTAGAGCACAACGTTTTAGGTTGACAAAGAGCGTAAAAAATTCGACTGACGTTAGTTTGTATAACTGTTTGTCAGATGAAGTAAAAAGTCTTCACTTGTTATCATTTAAGCATAAAATCAAATCATACTTTTTGAAACATTGTTTCTATTCAAAAACGGAGTACTTAAGTACAGCTTTTACACAATAGTACTAGTTTGGTCAGGGCAGTTGCCTATTATAATTATAATTCATGTTTTTTTTATAATTCCACAAAGTGTGTTGTCGTTTTTTTTTAACTGTTAATATTAAATACATACATGTTTGTAATGTTTAAATTATCCAAAATAATTTTATATGTTTTATAAGTATTGTCACTATTCCTTTGACTTGTCAAAAACAAAACTATTTTTGTATATTGATTAAATAAATTCTATTCTATTCTATTATCAAGGGTATACTAACTATGATCAAGTTTTCTAGATAGAATAAATTTGTTGAATAATAAAACTTAATGAAGAATCGTTTTATTGTGAAATATATCGTCGTCGTCGTATTTGGTCAATATTACATGTACCATTAAATACACCTTTTAATCACCTTGCGCATCCTGCAAACATATTTGTTTGTCCCGTGCATTCTTTTACGATTTCCGCGGTTTACCGAGATGGTACCTGAATGCGTACCAATGGTACCGACGTGAGATAGAGGTTTTTGCAGAAATATACCCATAAATTATTTCACATGGTTAGCCACGATACAATGAAGATATCGCCGCTTTGGTTAGGACGGTAAGAAAGAATACTGTTAACTAAAGTTATGGCGAAAATGTTTTACAACTTATTTTAAATAATGGTAATATGATTTAACCTTAAGGGTGAAGTAAAAGTAAAATTGTAGTAAGATAAACACGTATACTTTTACCTAGATAGTTTTGTAAATGTACAAAAACTTTTTTTATATCAAATATAGAACATTTTCTATATTTGATATGGTAAATTATTTATTTGCAAAAAGGTCAAAAATATTTGTGTGGATTTAAACCTTAAGCATCCTTATTTTATTTGCGTAAAATTAGCTTCAATTTATTTAACGCACTTGAAACTCTTCGAGAACATAAGCACAGTAGCATTTTTTAATATTTATCATTTAACTTTTTCTTCTTCCTTTGCCCTATCCGTTTCGGACGTTGGCTATTAACAAGGCTATTTTGACTTTGTTTACGGCACCTCTGAACAGTTCGGTCGATGTTAGTCCGAACCATTGTCGCAGGTTATGCATCCATGAGTGTCGTCTTCTTCCCTGTCCCCTCCTACTGTCGATTCTTCCTTGGACTATTAACGGTAGCAGCTGGTACTTAGTATGCTCATGACATGTCTGAAGTACTTAAGCTTCCGTTTCTTTACGGTGAAGATTATTTCTTTGCTTTTGCCTATTCTCTGCATAACTTCCACGTTAGTGATGTGGTCTGTCCAGGATATCCGAAAGAATACGGCGATATATCCACAGCTCAAAGAATTCTAGTTTCTTTAGGGTGGCTTCCGTTGTGGCCCATGCGTCTGCTCCATAAAACAAGACCGGGAAGACATAACACTTGACCAGTCTTAATTTTAGTTCCATTGAGTTTTGGCTTGTGAACCACTTTTTCATATTGTTGAACGCGTTTCGCGCTTTTTCGATTCGTGATCTTATTTCTGTTGACTGGTCCCATTTTGTGTTGACTGTGGTTCCAAGGTATGTGTATGTCTCCACTTGTTCTATTTTTTCGGTTGTTTAATGACAATTGCATCGGAGGTTGTTGTGTTCTGCTGATGAGCATGCATTTAATTTTGGTTGTATTGAGTTCTAAACCATATTCTTGGCTTACTGTGTGTATGCTTTGCATGAGTCTTTGAAGCTCGTTGCAGTCATTTGCGATAATAACTGTGTCGTCAGCATATCTAACTTTTTACACATTGCAATACATGATGCAATAATTTGCTCTCGCAAATGAAATATTTTTGTCATACTCTTTGTCTTGAAATTGTGTCACGTTTCTATATATTAATTCTTAGTAATTAATTGGTTAATAGATTATTAATCTATATTCTTAGACCACACAAAACAATCATTCTATATTGAACAACACGAAATAAAAAATCTGTCAACTCTAAAATATTAGCTTTCCTCGTTCGTTACTCGACCATCTACAGGTACAACTCGTTAGAAAACGGCCGTTTCGAAGTTAAAAGGAAATAAAAAATCTTCAAATAAATCAAAATCGAATGTCCAATGAGCAGAAACACATCTTTCAAAACGTCCGTCCGTCGTAGTATATCGCGCGGCTTTACGAAACCCAAACGTACCTCTAGGCTTCAACTCCGTTTCCCACTATGTCGTATTTCATATATTCACGTCAAATGCATTTACACTAGGGGAAACTGGTACATTTCTTATAGACACATGTAAATGAAAATCTTACGAAATTAGATTTCACGGAGTTCATTTTCATGTTTAAAAAAATACAGTAAACAAAATTTTAACTATATTTGTTTTCTTCAATTTTTATAATGAATATAAATTTCGTATTTTTTACTGTTTGTTTATGTACTATAAAACATTACGTTCACACAAAATTTTTCTTTTCCTTTTTGGAGCATAATGCGCTTTCGCGTTTCCATCCCAGCAACTTAAACTACTGCTACGAGATCAACTACATCTATGAATGTGTGGTTCTCTACTAAGTCCCTTCATTTTCCCTGCCTATTGGTAGCTTCTTTAGTTCTATTCTTGTTAAGTTATCTTTATGTTTTGTTATTTGGTAAACAATTTTTACGCCTACGAAACTTTTTTATAAGTATGTAAACTTGTTTAATTAGGACAATACATCAGAACCAGACGAAACAAGCTTTTAACTACTACAATTGCTTCTAGAAGAATAGGGTTATATAAACAGTGAACGTTCTAGTAAGACTGTCTACCAAAGTAACAAAATTCCTTATTATATCGGTCTTTGTTACAAAATCTAAGATGCAAAACTCCACTTATGGTATTGAATATCCATATAAACACTACGAATATTCATCAACTGCTCTGTTCCATTGGTGGTAAAAACCATATGGAAGTTTACAGAAAAGCATTTAAACAACCAATGAATTTTAATTATTTGGAAAAAAATAACAGCTTAGGCAACGTGAAAAATAAAATAAGACGTTAAGTTACAGAAGCTAACAAAGTATCATGCTGTTCATATTACACTAGGCTACGTTGCTATACCTATGATCGAACATCAGGTCAGCGTTCGATGACCCGCGATAAGTGCGCCCTATCCAGAGAATTCGAATGGGTTCCGGAAGCAGCGCCAAAATTTTAACTAAAATCTAGGAGCCAAGCGGAAACATAATATATAAAAATAAATTAAATTGTAAAGGTTTAGTGGATAAAATAAATCTGTGCTGTTAAGTGAATATATGTTATAAATTAAAATAAGTGTTAGAAGATTGTAAATAAACTAAAATTAACAATAAATGATGAAGAATTAATAAACCTGAACATAATAGACTTGTATAAACCTGAACATAATCATAAAAACTAAAATCTACAAGACAATAATATCTCCTATTTAATATTAAAATAAATGAAAACTTTAAAAACGCAAAAATGCAATGTAGACCCAGTTAATACATGATCACAAAAAAGAGAAGTAGAGGTTTATGTTTATAATATACCGAGGATTCTGCCAAGACACCGATTTTATTACGAGACTCTATACATGGAAATCTCCAGCAAAGAACCAACATAACGTCGTCAGAAACCAAATTGACTACTACTCTCATGTGCAAACGATACCTAAATTCCATAAAATCAGTAAAATCATACCCCGGAGCTGATGTGAGATCAGATCCCAACCCAGTTGTAGGATGGTTTAGAATTAATCTAAAAAAGTTTGTGGCTAAAACTAAAGTAGAGAGGATACAAGTATCGCGTTTGAGAGATCCATCAACAAAAGAGTAAGTCACACTAAAAATTAAAGAAGAGCTCACCAAAATAGAAACTATTCTTATTGAAGATGCGAACAGGAAATAGCATAAAGATGCTTTTATACGCACATGTGAGACAACACTAACACCTAAGCTGATCAAGAACGGAAATTAATGGATGACCGATGAGATTCTGGATTTCATGGAAGCAAGAAGATCCTATAAAACCAAAGACAAAAACATGTATAATATTATACACACAGAAATAAGAAAAGAAAATCAGAGATGCAAAGGAAGGATGGTATAGTGACAGATGCGAAGAGATTAAACAGTTGGTAGAGAAACATGATAACTTAAACCTTCATAAAGAAATTAGGGAAATAACAGGCACTAATATTAAGAAAAAATCAAACATAATGCTGGATAAAAACGGCAAAATAATTATAGACGTCGGTGAAAGGCTTAAAAGATGGCAGGAATATATTCAAGAGCTATTTAAAGACGAACGGACTGAGATAGTACTAGAGAAGGAAAAGTTCGACAATATCATAACAGAAGATGAGTTATTAGAGACGATAAAGCGA
This sequence comes from Diabrotica balteata, assembly GCA_918026665.1. Classification (NCBI taxonomy): domain Eukaryota; kingdom Metazoa; phylum Arthropoda; class Insecta; order Coleoptera; family Chrysomelidae; genus Diabrotica; species Diabrotica balteata. Next base: position 57,333,032 of record OU898277.1, read on the forward strand.
ACAAAGAACAACAAGGCAACAGGTCCAGACGAAATACCTGTAGATATAATATGGTTAATAAGAGAACAGCAAATTGGAATATTGGTCGACTTATTCAATACAATATACAGTACAGGAATCTACCAAAACAACCATATGCAAAACAATGCTAAGACCACTGGATAATAAGTTTAATGAGTCATACGCTCATAACACTTTTAACAATTATACACCAGGAGAATACACAACAAACTTGAGCAGCACATAAGTGACACATAATTTGGATTTGGTAATGCACTGGGAACATGGATGGGCATGCATGTGTAAAGGTGCATGGATGCTAATCAGCCAGTATATATGTGTTTCTTGGATTACAACAAAGCCTTAGATAAGATCAGACATAACCGTCTTATCGAATAACTTAACAGGGCTGTGTCCTGTCTCTTACTTTGTTCAATTTGTATTCAGAGGAAATAATCCAGGAAGCACTAGAAGAACTAACTATGGGAATAAAAGCAAATGGCCGACCAATCAATAATCTACGGTTTGCCGACGAAACTATTTTATTAGCGGAATGTCTTGAGAATTTGCAACAAATGGTTGACAGAGTGGTATGTCAGTGAAGTAAACGGATTATCCCTAAACACAAAAAAGACACAATTTATAGTAATTACAAATAAAGCTTAACAGTGGCAAGAAAACAAAACGATACATGAAGAACAAATTAAAAATATCTGGGTATAATAATTAACAAAAATAATGAATACACAGAAGAGATTAAGGCAAGAATAGGACAGGCAAGAAATTCTTTCAACAAACTGAAAAAAGTACTCTGCAGCAACGACATCTCAATTTCTTTAAAGATAAGACTTCTGAGATGCTACGTGTTCTCCGTATTATTTTATGGGTTGGAGGCTTGGACTTGAAACAAAGCTGTTTCGGACAGATTAGAAGCCTTCGAGTTATGGGCCTACAGAAGGATATTAAGAATAAATTGGGTAGATAAAGTCGCGAATATTGGAGTGTTGAGAAGAATGGGAAAAGATAAAAAGGTTTTAAATACAATTAAAATCAGAAAACTGCAATATATGGGACATGTTATGAGTGGCGAGCATTATAACTTGTTGCAATTAACAATGCAAGGAAGAATACAGGGTAGAAGGATGTCGCGGAAGAAGGCGCATATCCTGGTTAAACAATTTGAGAGCTTGGTTTAACTGCACTTCTGCTGACCTCTTTAGAGCAGCGGTATGAAAAGTACGAATTGCCATGATGGTTGCCAACCTTTTAGAGGAGATGGCACATGAAGAAGAAGAAGACTGTAAGTTGGCAATAACTCTGGCAAATTTCTCGCGATCTCGTGTCCTTAATAATCCTTAACAATAAGTGTTTAATTTGAGTCCATAATTGTTGTGAAGTGAATGCTTGTCTTTATCTAATTGCCTCAATACCTCCTCATTAGCTACGTATGCAATATTGCACATTTGAAACAATTTTAAATAAGCGATTAAATATATTGATTTTGACCTTCCCCGCTTTCACGTCGAACAATATTATATAAAAAAAAATACTATTTCATTAATCTAATGGTTAGCGGTAAAAAGATACTATTGCAAAATATGTTCTTTATAGTTAGAAATACTCTCCTAGCCATGTAATTTCGGCAACTAATTTCCATATTTCGGTCCTGCTGTTAATTAATATATACTCCTAGATAGGAGATCTCCATTTACTTTTACACCTTCCGCTATTTCTTTTAGTGCCGAATCAAAAATATTTTCCTATAACGGGTACTCCTAGACTTTTAATTTCAGTTTCTTCAAATACAGCGCCTTGTGTTTAGTAACGAGGCAACATTTGATTTAACTCATAATAAAAGCACTCACAATCTTCGCATTTGAGACACGGAAAATCCGCATATCAGTAAGTAACATTAAAAGGATTTGCTCCCTAAAGTGCAGCTTCTACATGAAAATGTACATACCATATTTACTTGTCACCATTCAGTGAACTTTGAGGTCAGATAACTGCTGTTGTAAGAACCATCAATGGAGGCACTAACACGTGTGTCTACCAAACTGGACTAATTTTTAGATGTGAGTCATATGACGCGAGTCACTCAGGGCGAGCATTTCGGATAGTATGAACCAAAACTTTTTTTAGTTTTTCGGTCTTTCCATGTATCATTTAATAGTATATCTTTAATACTTTGTGAAATATATCTTCTTAAAACCCGATAACTCTTTGATAGTCGGTTATATAGTATTTCAATTCATAAAATTTTGTAAAAATTTGATTAAATGAGTAAAGCATAATTTTTCTCGAAAATTTTTCCAATCGAAAATGGGATATTTTATATATTAAATATAAAAAAAAATATATAAAAGCTCTTAATAGAATAACTGTTTCTGGCATTTTTGACCATTAATTATTTTATTGCACGTTCTTTACCCGATTTGCGAAAACATATTTATGTATAATAAATAAATAATAACTCCTACATTTATAACATTTGTTAAGATCGAAATAATAATACTTCCTGCTTTAAAAAATATGTTTTGATGTATACAGTTTATATTAGGTCACGTTTCTTCTTAAACAATAACAGAATCTTTGCTTCGTTCACTCCATCACCTTCAAAGACATATCTATCACGCCGAGGGCTATCTCTTTATACCGTATTTTGTTTTTGGCGTGCCGTCCACGGCCCGTCCATATAACGGAGTGGATGGACGTCCTAGTAAGCCCCGAGGAGGTCTTGCTGTCGACCACTAGACAGCACATATCCAACAAACTGACACCCGGACTGAAAACAATGCTAAAGACAAAGGGTCAAGGGTCACGTGAGCCCCACCGGGACTTGGGGGCCGACGGTTACGTCAACCTACGCGATTCTTAGGAAATGCATGAAATTCGAGGAAAGTAAAAGTGAAAGTATGAAAATATGATGAAGTTAAAAAATATTGTTTGAAGGCTGTTATCTTATTGCAGAAATATACAAATATTGTAAACAATCACATTTTTGACTTGATAAATATCAGATATGCAACCATTTAATGAGCGTACATACTTTTAATTGTAACAGCATTTATATGAGGTATTAGCTTGTGAATAGAGTTTGATACTGATAACAGGATATAAATAATTATTTAAATGAAGCACTTACTGTCTACAGATAGTTTGATGGTTAATTTCTACCTTTTTTCATGTAAAATAAAGTTGTAAAATTGTCTCTGGTTATACCTTAAACAACCTAATATATTCTGCAGGTCTCTATTAATAAACGAATGGAGGCAACCAGGCAACATCTACGGTATGGGATACTAAGAGACCAAACTTAAAATTACGAAGAAAGCACTATATCGAAACATGGAATGTTTAAAAAGTATTGGAATCATGCAAATTGTGTATAATAAAATAATCACTTCTTTTTTGTCTTCCTTTTGGTCTGGTTTGTTTGTTATCTTTCTTATTAGTGCGTCTTCTTCTCTTCTTTGTATTTGTCTAAACCATCTCAGTCTTTGTGCTTTAATACATTTTATATCTTCCTCCCTTCGGTTATATTTTTTTTTATGATTCATCGGTCTTCCATATTCACCTTGTTATGTTTTTATTAGTCCGTGTATTCTTCTCATATGTATTTTTTGAATTATTCTTAGTTTTACTCTATTTTTTTTTGGTAAGACACATTACTTCCGCTCCATATGCTATCAACGGTGTAATTGCTGCTCTATATATTTTTGTCTTTGTTTTTTTGTTCCGGTTTTTGTCTTTAAATTGTCGGTAGTGCTTATTTCTGCACTTTTTTTTATTTTTGCCGTCCACTAGCATCCTCAAGTATTTAAAGTAATCGACCCTCTGGAACTTATTTACACCTGTTTTTATTTCTGTTGGTCTGTTGTTCTGATATAGTCTCTTGTACTTTTTAAGTACAATTAAGTATTTTGTTTAATTCTAATTGATTGTTAGCCCCCTACTCTTTGCTTCTTTTAATAACGTTAAAAACTTCTAGTTTTTGTTTCTTATACATTATTGTTAGTAACATAAAAGCTTAATAGTTGTTGCACTAAGTTGGATCCCCCTTCTTAAAAAAATGTGTGAAGTTTCCGATTTTCGATTCTACAGCCATGTTTTTGCCCTTACAAATGTTGATCGTTAATTTTGTACTTCTGTTTCATCAGCTTCTCTCCCCTGCTCTTTACTTTAACACTTTTAAATAGTATTTGTAATAATTTAAAGGATTTGAAATAAATTTTTTGTGATATATGGTATACAGCCAGCTACAGGAACTTAGTTTCCTAGTGGATTTTTAAATAATATTCATTACCGATCTACCTCCGGAACAAGCCGATAATTTGGCTGTTTTCGCCAGTACTATGTCCCCTAAACAACAATTTCTAGTTCAGTCAATTAAAATTAAAGTAAAAATTTCTGTCCTCGTTCACTTTCCAGAGATGGGAGTGAAAACATAAGTTTTTATTGCTGGTAAACTTATCATAGTTTAGTTAATATTGGTAAACAGTCTTTGTTCTATTAAAAGAACCTGCAATTCTACAGTGGCACAAAATATAGTGAAACAAAGAAATTCATAGTAAGTTTTTACCATTTTTATACTACTTTGGCAGATAATAATTTGATGGTTAATATAAAAAAACATGTCTCATTATTTTATTTTTTGTCCACATATACTTAGTGCGGTGCAGTGTTAGGGCTTTTTTTGAAGAGATACATTCATAATTTTTTGCTTGTTTGATCACTATTGTTTTTTTTTTGTAATTAATAAACAATTTATACAGTTCGGTCATGTACAAAGAACATCTGGAGAGATCTGGAAGACCCAGATTGGAATGGCAGAAACTACTAGCTAATATGAATCACAAGTCTCTTAAAGTTGTAAAACAATATAAATTTTAGATCAAGTGTCTAAATAACAATTTAGAAAATGGAAGCTTTCATTGGTTAATTTTAATAATTACGTTTCGTAAAAAAACGATGGAGTCTTAAAAGTTTTATGTATACTCCTTTTAATTTTTACTCTCTATTCGGAATTGAAACGTCAAAATATACAAATTTTCAACTGAACTTGTCGTTAATTCTCGTTAAAGGTAGTAAATAGTAGTAAATTCTTGGCAAAATAAAATTTCTCAAATTTTTATAGGGTTATTTTTAAGCATTAAATAAAACCCAATTGGTAATAAATAATAGTAGTAACAAAAATGTTTGCTAGGTAGTATCAAAATATTGAATTTTATTTACTTTCTCATTTAGCGATTACTCTTTCTTTCTTCAAATCTTTACGACTAGCCATTTAATAAAACAACTCATAATTACCGGTTGTCACGAGAGATTGCAAAACAAAATATTTATTATATTCGTCGTGAACATGCATAAAAATATCAATAAATTTAAACGCCGCACCGGTGTACAGTAGCTAGAAACTGTTCTATTAAAATTATGCAAATTTTTGTAACGTTTGTCAGGATAGACTCCGTGACAATTTTTAGTGTATAATTATAAAAAATTGCCACGTAAAATATAGCAAAATGTGACTATTTTACATCGAGTTAGAATCTATGGAGAAGCTATGAGTATATTAACGTATGTATTAAAAACGGCATAGGTAGGAGTGGCTAACGATAATACCAGTATGGCGGTAACATCAGGGCCAGATTCAATAATAATAAAACTACTATACAAATATGTCTAGTTATTCAGAAGATTTATTCATAATCTAAAAAAGTGCAATACAACTATGATTTATTTATCCCGCGGTAAACACTAAAAACACGATATATTATATATAAAGATAAATTAATACAGTCAAATAGTATTAATTTCTTCTCTGAAGTACGGGCCATTACTTTGTTTACATATTTGTATACTAACCTGTGGAACGGTATTCCTGAAAATTTTTTTATTAACATTACTTCTGTTACTGCAACTACGTTGAGAACAAGAAACCATTATTATGCACTATCACAATATATTACAGTTTCTTTAAAATTGTTATAAAACTGAAAATATTCGAAAAACAACAAATATAACCAAACATATACGATCCGTCAAAACTTTCAAAACAATAGTACCGATATGGCCGAAGTTATGTCGTTTTTAGTCACGTGATGCTCTCTCCATAGATTCTAACTCGATGCTATTTTAAGAAACCTTTAATTCAAGATATTCTTTTACTTTTTTTATTACTGGTACTAGTCAATTTCAACACGCCTATGTGTTCACTTTGGTGCCAGGCTCGCACAGTCCAATTCTCCACACCAATCGTACGTCTATTATATTTTTCACTATCTGTTCACCAAGATTTAATTCATCATTAATTGTGATCATCGACCATCTTCTGTTGAACAAACGACAATTATTATGCCGAGGTGCGTGAAATAACCTATTTTTACCTCGAGATAGTAGGCTCGTCAAAAGAACGAAACGATCGGATGCTCCAAATTCACTCTTAGTGGAGAATCTGCGGAGTGTTGGTTACTGCTAAGGGTTGGTTAATGTTATCTGACTTTCAGGTCTAGTTATACCCGTCACTTTGTGCGCCCGGAAAAACTTGGAGTTTGTTGATAGTTAATAATAATAAGGCTGTACTATTAAGAAATGCAACAATTTATCACATGTAAAAAATGCATTGTATTTTCTGCTGTATCATTCCTATAATTACCGACCTTAATTCCAAATCAATACCTAAACCAACCCTTAGTAATGATTACTCCTATTTTTATCTCTGTCCGCAAGAAATACAAACATTCTTGGACAACGCAAACGAAAAATTTATCTCTCTGATTTTGGCTCCCGTATACAACAGACGTATTTTTCTCACTCTCTTAGTTGTTTGCCGTAGACAACAGACATATTGTTGGCCTCTCCAATTTTGGTTTTCGTTGTGAATAGATGCGTTTTTCGCTTCCCTTACTCATTGGTTCCCGTACACAACGGTTTTTTGGTTTGCTGTATCCACTTTTGTAAACGACTGCTTAAAAAGAAAGAGTGGCAATGTATATACGTGAATAGTACCACAAAACCGCGAAAGACAGAATAAAACTCATACGAGAAGCTACTACATGCGAAAACTTCTTTTTTTGGCGACTATAGGTGCGCGAGTGTATATAACAGTAATATTAGTAAGCTATAGCTGTTGTCTATATAACATTTAAGTGCCTCTCCTAATTATTTTGAAGAATACCTATGATACAGTCCTAAAACTCCGAAGGTATTTTAATATTTTGGCACATGTACAGACCTTAATTGTACAGCAACCAAAGAAAAAGTGCCTAGTTAAGAAATTACCGTCAAAAAGAATAAATAACATAGTCAATTTCAAACTAGTACCACATAGGTGTCTTGTGAGATTAGACAACCGAACAATTTATTAAATATTAAACAATTTAGATAATCTAAACTATAGAATTTTTCACGATTATTCAACGTTATTCAAGATTTACGACATTAGAACCCCACAGCGTTGCCAAAACATCTTTTTTTTGTGTTTGTTTTTGGCTTGGACAATTGTCATTCAGCCAGTCTCAATCAAGATAAGTTTATTAATGTAGTGTGTGTGTGTGTTTGTGTGTGTAGAGTAATTGTCTTGATGCTTAGCAAAGTCGACGTCATTGTCTTTGCTAAGAGACGCTAATTGTATCCGAACGTCTGCGGTCCCTCCGGTGTGTACCGATCAAACAAGGATAGAAATTATTATCATTTATTATTTTTTTTTAATAAACGAAAATTTCCACCCAGGTGGGATTCGAACTCACGACCTTTAGGTTTAAAGGCAGGCGCTCTTACCACTGAGCCACAGAGGGGGTTTTGCCAAAACATCAGAAGAGTTATTAAGTGAGAAATTTTTAAAATGTCAACTATTTGTCAAACTGTTATATTGACAGTAAATATACTTAGTTTTAAGACTACTACAACACACTAAAATACATAAGAAAACATTTTAATAAAAAATTATATATTCTAAATTTTAAACTTGCCTCTTTTAAAGCATTAATAGTAAAAACGTAACGCCATAATTTCTTGTTTAAAGTAATCTATCTTATATGAAAGCTTATCAGCTTTCTACAAAATATTTATTTGTTTTGGCATAGCACAATCATAACACAACTAACAACAATAATTAGTTTTTAAAACTATTAATCTAACTTTAATATGTATTTATAAATAGAATATATAAACATATAGTATATTATAATCTAATTACGTAAGAAATCAAAACATAAATAAAATTCTTACTTTAAAAAAGCGGCAACACTATACAATTTTGCCACACGCTGAAATGTCACTAAAATTTGAAGTATTCCTGTATCAGTTACGTACAATTGTCTAATCTATTTAATTATAATTAATATTTTGTGGAATATTAGACTCAAAGAGTTATTTCATAAAATTTATATTATTAATATTAACAAATGTTTTTGTTTATTTAATCAATATAATTCTAAAATTTACAATATAATGATAATTACATTTTTCTGATTTATATACTATGTTGACGCCTATGAAAGATCGAGCAGTTCCGTATGGGTTTCGTATTATTAACTGTGTTAGGAAAATTTTAACTCTAAGGTTGACGTTCTGGAAATTTTAAATATAAGTGACGTCACTTTATATAAATTGTGACGTGCAACGTTTTTACGTTGAAAAATTATATAATAAAGAAAACGTTAATTCACAAACAAGAAGTGTATTTAATAATCATAAAGGATACATTTGTATAATATCATTACTATTGCGGTACTAAATACAAATACTAAAAGTACCACAGTGAACGAGGTATTTGTTGGTGCGCTGTGTGTGGGCATGATATTATTGGTCTTTATTTTGATGAATTATGAGAACGTGCATCCAGTTATTGTTAATCATAAGCGTTACACAGAAAAAATTATTTCATCTTTTGTTAAAGATTTACGAAGTTTTCACGGCGCACAAAATCTGTAGATGCATAGGCGAAGGTTTAAACAAAATGGCCTAACGAGCCGTTCAGCTATACGCTCTCTAGCCTTACTTCACAATTTTGAAAACAGAATAATTTCTCGTACAACAGACTTCAAGTCCCCAGCTCATTCACCTGATCTGACAAGACTTAATGCATACATTTGGGGTATGCTGAAGGAATCAGTATTTAAGTCAGAACTTCTGCCAGCAGGTATTGTAGATCTACGACAAAAGATAATAACCTGTTTTTGACAGCTGCAGCAACAACTCTGTATTAATATGTATTAATATGTATTATTATATATCTGTATTAATATGTTAGATAATCTGTTAGATAATAGTTTATTTAGTCAAATACTGTACTTTGACCTTTAGTTACAATTATTTTTATATTACTTATAGATATACTAAAATAAATACTAAAATAAATATAAAAATAAACTCATGTTTTAACAAAAATGAAAAGAAAATACAAATTATTTTTTTATAAACGGTCGTAGAAACAAGAATAATTTTTATCTATCGTATTTTATTTAATTTAGCCGCTAAATTATATTCGCCCTATGCCACCAATTTATATAAAACAAAATAAATAAAATAATTAACTACGAATTTATTATAGACTCACAGAGTAAACTCCTCATTTTACAGTAATACTCCAACATTTACGTCATTAGTTCATCAGAGCCAACTACGATAAAATTAGCATAGAAGAGGCGAGTGCCGGCGCTCCGTCTCGCTCTATCTCATTGAATATGTATGAGATCCTATATCAAAAACGCCAACTTTGATGAAAAATTATTGTATTATTTATGACTTGAAGTTCATTTGTTTGTGTTGATGAAATGCATTAATAGTAAGCCAAGGACCTTAACTCGAGATGTAAAATTTGATCTAGTGGCCGGCAATGGGAGATTAATGGATTTTTTTTTTTCATAACAGAGTGTAAGGAGTTCGATATTAAGTAGTTTTTAAGATTGTGTTGGTTGGTTATGAAATTTTTTACATAGAACTCATTTACTTTTAACACCCATAAATGCTTATACCTGTAATATAATCTGTTTTAATGTCATAGTATGCAAATACATGTGCACTAATTTAATATCCAACAATTAACTTCTTTGATCTAAATTTTTGGTAGAGAGATATTAGGTATCTTTTTTTCTGTATTGTCTTCGTATCGTACGGCGACGCCATGACTCTTCTACTGCCTACTCCTCTTCATATCTACACAGTTTTATAATTAAAAATTCCAAATTTTTATTGTAAAATACTGGATCTCTAGAAAACCCTTACAACGATTTTTATGGTTAAGAAAGAAGATAAGTCTAAACACAATATGCCTAAGAAGACCCCCCATGCAACGGCAGTTATAACTCCAAACATTGTATTACAGATTAAATTACCTTCCAGTTGCAAAATTTACTATGGAGAACTATACTCAATACTGCAAGCCCTCATTTATATACGTGTCCAAAAAATTACAAATTCTGTCATAATTACTGACTTCCTTAGTGCATTACATATGATAGAATAGTTACATACAGGTAATTCTATAGGTATTTTATTAAAAGAACAATTACATTCACTAAACAACGCGAAGCAGCAAGTACGCTGCCAGAGCAGATACGCTAAGCAGATTTTCATGCCAGGGAAGCAATACACAGCGTCTCTTCAGTTTTAGTTAGTGTTTGTTATCGACTACAAATCGTTTCTTAAAGAAAAAGTGACAAATGAATGGAATCATTCACAATCAACTGTATATATCGTAAAACCCTCAACCGAATCTTGGTGTGAGATAAATTTACATCGCCACTGTTTGTTAACCTAACCCGTTTACGTATAGGTCATAGTAGACTAACTCACATACCTAATCTCCAAATCAAATCGCCCTCTTTGTGACTTATGTAACTGCGACATAAATGTAACATATCATATCAGAGATCCCGGCACCGACAAAATTTTCAATTTCTAGTTTAACTGAGCTGCCACCGTGCTCGGACGACACGTAAAGCCGTCGGTCCCGGCTACGAAACTAGTCGTTAAGTCATGTCAGGGACGCCTGCGTGACCTGAAAACCCTAACACTACACCTTAGACAGAAGGTTACACGAACTTTTTTTTATCAGAGATTCTCTCTCCTGACGCCACCCAATATGTAGCTTTGTCGATTTTTAATAATTTTTAAACTGTTTGTTCTTGTGTTTATGACATTCTCCATATATTGTTGGATAGCCCAATTTTGACGAAATGCCACTGAAGATGCTCTAGGAGCGAAAGTACTTGGGCAATATTTAATTAAAAAACTGTGCTCGATATCTGCCTTTTATTTGATTAAAATTCATTTATTCGAGCATTCAACCTTATATCACTCTTTGATTATAATAAACATTATTAATGGCCTTATATCCCTAGAGGATAAACAACAAGGATTGCGATCAGGCAGATCTTGCACAGATGTCGCCTTTGTCCTACGACAAATAACAGCAAAATCAATAGAATATAAAAAACCTGGCTATATTTGTTTCATTGATCTTTTGAAGGCATTCGACCGTATCCAACTAAAAGACAACATACATTTCCTCTAGGGTAGATATATTCCACAGCATTTTATCAAAACTGTGGAAAACTTATATAAAGAAAATCAAATTTAAACAAACTAAAAGGAGAATTTAACACTCCAATACCAGCTAGGAATGACATTCGTCAGGGTAACTTACTGAGTCCGTTGTTATTCAACAATATTATCTTTTTCTTCTTTTTCTTTTTGTGTACACATGACCTTGTTTTAGGACCGTGTTTAGGTTTAGGAACCGTTTCTTGCCGTCTTTATTACTCTATTTGTTGTAATTCGGTTAATAGGATCGTCTCATTCTACTCTTCTATTTCTTACTCAGTCCTTGATGTACTCTACCTTGCATCTCCGTCGTACGTCTAGCTCTGCCTCATAGTGTGTTATCAAGGGATTGCATCTATGCTGTTTTTAGCATTCTTTTGTCCTCTCTGTATCAGGTATTACTATTTCTATTACTATTTCCACTACGTATGTCATTATTGGTCTGATAACTGTTGTTTAAATTCTGCCTTTTATTTCTTTCTCGATATTTTTATTTCTCACTATTGTTTTATTTAGACAATCTGTGGCTCTGTTTGCCCTATTTACTTATACACATACGTTGTAAATTATCTTTAGTCTGAGACATTGGTATTGCGTTGTCTGCAGAGTAGATTATTTGAAGTTGTTTTTCTGCCATTTGGTATCCGTTTCTAGTTTTTACGTTTTTTAATATTTCATCCATGATCAAGTTTAACAATAGAGAACTTAATGAATTCCCCTGTCTTATCATATTGCCAGATTCAATTCTGTTCTGGTAGATATTTTCCATCGTTTTAGTTATTGCTAGAGCCCTTGGCCACGAAACATAAATATACCCGTTTGTTGTATTCTAATGATTTCTCTTGCAGTTAACTCATAAATATAGCCTCGGTGCATGATCTTTCCGATCTAAAACCTTGCTGTTCGTCTGCTAGTGTTATTATTTCTGTCAGTTTATTTGTTATCACTTTAATTCAATTTTAGTATTGTGTTATAATATATAATATATATATATATATATATATATATATATATATATATATATAATATAATAAATTAATTCGCTGTAATGCCCCGGATTTAATTCGTCTCCCTTTTTGAAGAAAAGTATTAGCATGCTTGATCTCCATTCTTGGAGTAGTCTGTTTTCTTGTATTATTTTTTGGATTATCTTCAATAGTTGTTTGGTAAGATCTGATCCTCCGTACTGTAGCAGTTCATTCAGCATTCTGTCATCTCGTGGTGATTTTCTATTTTTTAATTTCCTTAATGCTTCATTTGCTTTTCCCTCAATGTTTTTTTCGTTGTTAGTCGTCACCCCTTGTGTTCATTATTGTCGCTAATAGAGATTAACAGCACTCAGCCCAGTTTTCCTTCTGAATGTATTTCGTTTTTAAGAGTTTGTTTATCTCTTTTCTTTGTCCTTATATCATTCTCCATATTTTTTTTGTGTTTCGTAGGAGTCGTACTCCATCTGTTTTGAGAAGCTCTGCCGTGTGTTCCCTTACCGTGCCGTTATGAAATGTTCCCTTTTGATTTATCTGGCTAAAGTATTCGTTTGATTTCTGATTTGTTTATAGTGGTTGTATGTCTGTTATGCTTATTGTGTTCTGTATTGTAGAAAGGCTTCCTTCTTTTCTTCACATTTTGTGTTTACTTTATCTGTAAATCATGGAATTGAAAAAGGAAGTGACGCGACATTATTATGAATGATATAATTAGAAAAGTGCTCAAAATGAGAGGATACAAAATGGAAGATAAGGAGATTAAAATGGTAATAGACAATATCTAAACAAACCTCTTAGGGATGAATTATGAACAAACCTCAAATCACCATAAAATCAGAGTCAATGGAAACTATGTATGGATATTCAGTACCATTTGTTATCATTGCACCAGACCGAATCTAAACTATCTCGTTAACATTCAATCAGCTGACAGTGTAAATTCCTATATTAAGTAATTAACAGATCTACCGTTAAACACAAGTCGATATCTAATGCCATGTTTGCAAATTAAATTAAATATTGAGTCATTCATTAACAATTTAAAAAAAAGCTGTCTGGTTATTTACTTATATATTTATATGATCAGTAATATATAGTTTTTTTAAATTATAGTGAATGGTAATAGTATGGGAATGTACAGTCGTGATTGTAGGTTTAAAATTATTATTTGTGTTTACTCTTACACACGATCAGTGGCTTTACAAGGTCAATCTATTTTTTTTTCAAACACATTTTTATACTGTGGTATTAAGTAATAAAGAAAGAACTGTTCTTTTATTAAGTTGTAGAAATAACATAATCTAGATCGTTGTAAGTTTGATAGAAGCAACTTAATTGAATAATTTTTTTTATATATTTCGTAAGTCTTTATTAACTAATCACTTCCAAATATAGTATTTTAGTAAGGGCTATCGCTAAGAACGTCTATATACTGGGTCCTCAATAGTACACTACTAGAGTGCTATATATCTTCATCTTCTGTAAATCTGAGAGATTAATTAACAAAGATAAATACCGCTAGATAACCCAAGCATTTCAAAGAAATCTCGATTGTCCATTATATGCAGGATTTACATTTTGTTTTACTATTTAATTGTTAAACAAATCTATTTAATGATACTAGATTAGATTAATGATATTAGAATAACTTAACTACTACCGACAACAAGGTGGTTAACTTCTTCTGATATTGTGTTTCAATTTGGTATTCTATCTTTTGCTGAAGGTCTCTGAAAAACTCTGAGCTAACTAGAATAAGCGAAATTATACATGAGCAATATTCTCATACAATAAGAATAAGCGAAATTATACATCAGACCTTAGTCTGCAGCTGTATGGCTGTGAAAGTTGGACAATGGACTCTGCAATAGAAAAAAAAATAGATGTCTTTGAGATGTAAATATAAAGACGGATGTTGAGAATTCCATGCGTACAAAAAATTACCAATGCTGAGGAACTTCGTCGAATGTGTCAACAAAAAGAATTACCGAGAATAACCAAATAGAGGAAAATGCAACACTTGGGTCATGTGTTGAGAGGCGAAAAATATAAATTAGTTCAAGTTATACTGGAAGGAAAAGTACAGGGCAAAAGATCAATAGGAAGACGCAAAAGCTCATGGCTGAAAGACCTGAGGAGATGGTTCGACCGCTCATCCGCAGAAATCTTTGGCGCAGCAGTTTTCAAAACCACAATTGCCATTTAGATCGCCAACCTTCGAAAGGAGACAGTACCATGAGAAGAATATATGAGCATTTTATCGATTATAAGTCATAATTATCCGAAATAATACAGTAAAACCTCCCTTAACCGAAACCATTTTAACCGAAACATCGTTTAACCGAAACGGCTGACAGTTTCAATAATTTCGTCAATAAAAAGTAAATTTTTATCGCAAAATGTAAATTCCATTAATTTCACTTACCGATTGATGCTTGCCTATGTGTGTTGGGAAATCAAAAAAACCAAGAGCTCTAAAAGATATTTGAGAAAAAGCACTTTTTTTCAAATATCTTTTAGAGCTCTTGGCACAAAGTTTTTTATAGAGGCCAAAAAAGCTCATGGATGTCGACCACTTTATTTTCAGAATGGTTCGAAAATGAATTCGTCTCAAGCGAGTTACAGTACAATGATCCAGTACCATCCAGTAAATTCTACCACGTGGATTCTACACGGGGCTACCGCTCGATCATTCTGGACTGAATTGCGACGTATTGGACTGCAAGATCAGCAATTATTAAATTATAAAAACACTATGTAAAAATCAATATTTTCAGTTTGATTTGTAGTTTAGTCTGATTTATAATTTAGTCTGATTTAATTTATTGTTGTTGCTACTAAAATCTTTGTAAGTCGAAAATAAAAGTTTTATTTGTGAAGTTCAGTTTTTAAAAAAGTGTTTTTCCCAAGAACATTCATAATTAGCGTAAAATGCTTTTTAAAATAAAAAAAAACCTTCCCATCAAAGCATTGTTGCTTGTTGACTCAAAATCTATACAATAGTGATAATTGTCAGATTTTTGCCATCGAATGCCACGAGCTTAATTCAGCTGTTAGACCAGGGAGTAATAGAGACATTCGAAAGACATTATAGAGGAGCATTTTTAAGACATCTTCTATGACAGGAGACAAATGAATCCAAAAGTGACGAGAGCTTAATTTCCCGACTCAGCACCCCCCACTACTGTTTATATGTGCACGGATTTAACGAATGGCGGGAAGTTTGAAATATATGGTATCAATTAGGACCGGTAGTTCGAACGCTAATCAAAACTTGAATTTGCAAATACATCAAAGCTGTTGTCAAAATTGCTTATTATTATTATTATTGATTTGTAAATAAAAACATGAAATTAACATCAGAAAGAGTTTAATTATGGTTTATTTTAAATTAAAAAGCAAAATCATACAGTTGAATAAATCAGTCAACATAACCTCAAAATGTTTCCTATTGGATTTTAATTAAATATTTGAGTTTTAATTAGCGTTCGAATAATCGGTCCTTATTGTATTAAACTTTTGTTTTTTTTTTATTCCTATACATACTTTGGTAACACAATCTATATCTATATTTTTTACAGAAATAATTATAAATACTAATTTAATATTTTAATAATAATTTTTATTTAGAAAACTGTAAATAATAACACCTGCTACATTTAATCATTATTTTAGTTTGTAAAAAAACTTAAAAAAATTTACAATATAATATTGATTGGTATAATATACTTCGTTTAAGCTTGTACAGAACAGATATGAGGTAAATAGTCATATTTTTTAGAAGAAAATATTACAATGTATAGACTGTGTTTACAGTCTTGCGATTCTATTTTTAAGTGGTGTTGTCAGCAATAAGGATATTTGTAGAATAGTGGATGATCAAATTTGGTTCCTTTCTCAAATACAGGCCATTGAAGTTTCCAAAAATTTAGATTTTTTTTTGTAATATCTCTTTAGCGCATTAGAATATTCAAATGAAATTTGAATAATCTAAATAAGTTACATAGATTCAGGATATGTGGTTTATAATTTAACGAAAAATTTCAGTACGCCTCTGTAATATGCAATTTCCAAAACCATTTTTTGTAAGTAAATTCTATTTAAAACAACCTTTCGAATTTTCTTTATATCTCTTATAACAAAACTTGTAGTAGCTGTACAATCAATCCATAAATAATGCTTACCAAATTTCATAAGAATATTCTTGTGTTATTATATGACATACCATTATTTTTTGATGAACTATTACCTTTAAAAAAAATCACAAGACTGTAAACACCCTGTATAATATACAGAGTATAGAATGTATATGTACCACAACATTTTACAGTTGTTTCCAATTTAGGGAAAGGTGAAATAAATTCAAGATGCATGTACTATATAACAATTAAGTATTTTAATTTTTATTTAAATAGTACAGTCAGTGTACTATTTATTTATTTAATACACGGGATAACCCCATTAACAGTTTAAATTACAATATACAATATCACAGTTATGATTCAAAACTTGAAATTGCTATATAAAATCAATATTAAAAAGTTTAAAAAAATGAGACTAAAAATCTTACATACTAAAAAACAAACAAAAGTATAACAAGAACAAAATTTAACTGAGTTAAACTTATATTGAAAATATCAAAATCGCGATCATTTAATAGCCCTTTGTATCTATTCCATGGGTTGTGAATACCATAGGTTGTTCTGTGGAAAGGAATATTGAAAACATTGTGGTACCGTAGAGCTTGATGGGGAACATTAAAGTTAATCTGGCTTAACAGGTTTGGACAATCAATAAATCCATGTATGATCTTATATATAAATATAGCTCCTGACACGATGGTTCTTGAGTGAGGGTAAAGATATAATTGTTGTTCAGTACAGAAATAATCATGATTTTTATGCTTGTATTGCTTATTTAATACTTGCTTTCCATCACGAGCTACAAAGAAAAAAAAATAAATTATAAATAATTATATAGTATCCATCTAATATGAAGTTATCATAGGTTAAGTGTCTTACTTACATGTTTTGCTCCGATTGCAATTAAAGTACGTAATATTTTTATCTTGCTTGTATTTAGACACAACATAGAAGCTGCGGGATGTTTCTTCCATTGATTGTTTCAAAATAATAAATTCTTAAACAAAAAAAAATTAAATTAGGAAATGTCCATTACTATATTTTTTAATTATATTTTATTAAGTACATAGAAATATTCTACAATATTTTAACAAAATATGTCCTACTAAATTAAATAATAAAATAAAACTTACCATCCATATTTGTAAAATTAATTGTTTGACTTTCAAACTTTAAATTATGAACATTTTCCAAATGATTAATTAAAAATTTTCCTTGCTGAAAGGAATTATCACAATCAAGTTCCAAACATTTAAAACCCCATACATTTTTAGCATAAAATATGCGTTCATCTGTTTAAAATGAATTTGTGTGACGTGTCTATTTAAAGTAAATTGTCTTGAAAACATTTTATCACAATATTTACACGTTACAGGCATTTATATCAAAAAATAATAATAAGACACCAAATATAAACATAAGAAATCAAATAAAGTTAGGTTAAGTCCAAACAAATTCATAAATGTCAAACTGTCAAATTCAAACTGTTCCATTCCCAAAAGCTTAGGTGGTGGGGGGTGCCTAGTCGGGAAATTAAGCTCTCGTCCAAAAGTGTTCCTAAAATCCTCAAATGTTCAACAATGAAACATGTTGTTTATCGGTGTGTTGAGTTCTGGGCCGAGATCAAATCTTTAACTTTGGAAAAATGCTGGAACTAACTTTTTGATAGGATTATGATTGACGATTCAAACAACAATTCAGATTTTTGCTTTAATCTGTGCCTTCTTAAAATTGCAAGGCAAAACAAACGTTGATAAAGATGTTATTAGAGACAAATCTAAAATTTGCATTCCCCGTTTACGGATTTTAATAAATTTGTATTTGTATTTTACCAAACACTCGTCTCATAAATATAATCAAACTTCAAAATATAAAAAATACGACATACCCATGTGTGGGTTACCCTCTAGACACATACATCCTCGTATGCGTCTAGAAGAAGTGGCCGAAAATAATAAAAAAAGAAGAACACATCCGAACCATTTGTCAAACGGGCTGTATGGCGAGAAAACGTCCGATTTGTGTAATTATTCTTTTTAGTATGTTGAAAATAAAAATAAAGAGCTGTCAAATATATTTGCTAAAACGCAGCATACACAATGAATACAAAAACTTGTTTGTCATAAATACTATGCAAATTTTTCCTTTAGATAACTTACGATTGCGTGAATTATTACCGGTACGGTGGAAGTTGTTTACAGGGAGATACACCTGCTTAATTTTTGTATTTGGTGCTCTATCAGTTATATAACTTATATCCTACATTGGTAGTATAATAATATGTCTTTTTCATACATTTCTTGGAACTAATAAATTAATAAATCTTAAACTACTATACGTTTTAATATATCTAGACTTTAAGTTAAAGAAAGGTCTGTAAAGAAACAGCTCAAACATATCTATCTGAAGGGGTTAGTTAATCTAGCATTGTAAACCGCTCGTTTAAATTTCGTATAAAACAGGCTTTCTTGGTTTTTGGAAATCTAACATGTACACTGTATTTGACAGTAAAAGATAGTACATAAACCATTATATTTATTGGGGATAAACTTTGTTACTAAATCATCTGTTACATGTAGGTACTACCTTAGTATACTGGTTGTTGAGAAGCTTTATCGTAATGTCTGCTCATCGCTGTGAAAATCTGCTGTGTTGGCGTTGACTCTGAGGCCTTCCTTGAACCACCCACCACTCCATTTTGTGATCACTTAGATGGATATGACCAAATAACTTTAAAACTCTAGAGTAAAAAATACTAGAGAGACGCTGATTGGATTTCATTTCATCCAAAACCGAGATATTTGTACGGCAAAAGCGTCTATGCTTCGTCCATCTGATTCTTGACTGTCCATGACTCGCATGCGTAGTAAAAGATGGAAAAGACCAGAGTTGAAACGAGTCTCTTCTTGTTTTTGTCATAGTAATTTGACGATTAAGCCAGACCCCTTTACTTGAATCATTGCTACTCTTGCTAGTTGTGTGCGTCTTCGACTTTTGGATTCTCAACTGCCTGTGCTGTTAACAAAAACTCCAAGATATATCATGGAGGAGACTAGTTCGCATTCCGCAATAGTTTGGGTTTTAGGAAACTGTGGGTGATCAGTAACCATGATTTTGGTTTTGTTGTAGTTAACCATGAGTCATGTAAGTCAGTAATTTCTTCTGGACTAGAGGATAGAAGTGTAGTGTCGTCTGCTAAACGTAAGTTAGACATCTTGACACCGCCTAGGTTTACTTCTCCCTCCAAACCCTCCGAGACTCTGCGCATTATGAACTCTTAATAGCTGTTAAATGATACAGGAGATAAAACGCATCCTGGGCGTACTCCCTTCTCCAAAGTGCATTCATTAGATAGCTATCCATCTTTAGCTTGCTCAGGGGCTATTTGCTAACTTATAAAGATTTCTAGACGACACTGCAGGATGAATGAACTTAATGGCATGTGATATTAGAGCTAGCAGTATAGTTGTTACAATTATTTGTTAGACCTATCTTATGTAGAGGTATGATTAAGGCATTTTTCCAATTCTCAGGCCAGATGCCTGTGCACTGTACACAATCGAAGTAATATTCTCACTGCACACACTGAAAGATGTTTTAAGACATCAGCAGTAACGAAATCAAAGCCTGCTGATTTGTTTAACTTAAGTCTTTTTAGATCAAATTCTCTTCTTTTTCTTTTTGTTTTTCTAAAGATGTCTATCTTCTAGTAATTTTAGCGACCACATCGACCCATCTTATTATATCTTGGAAAAAAGTATTTCAGGTTCACATTCAAAGCTAGTGTGATCCTGTTGAATTAGACTGGAACTTTTAGATCTGACATTTAATTGCCTATGGGTCATTTGATACATATCAGCGTATAAAGACAATATCGTCTTATAAACATCTATAAACTTTCCCATTAACGAAATACCCGGAAACTAAAACTACGAGACTATACCTTTGATAATGATCCGCGCTCCAAGAAAATCTTAAATGTTGTTAATTTAAATTTTTGGTACATTATGTATTATTAAAAATTAAGATGTTTAAGTTACCGTTGAAATTGGTAACATGACAAAGTATGACTCTACATAAGGTTACTTGGTCCTGAGACAAAGTGTCTTCGAGGACCTGTTGATAACAACTTATAAAAATGACAATATTGACAAAGAAGAAAGCTAGAATACTTTAGAAAATGTTTTTAAGTGGTCAGGTAGCCAAGCAGGCCAGGCGGACGAATCGCATCCACTTCATTGTAATTGATCTAGTTATCGATAGTTCAGAACTTCACCAGAAAACAAAGAGGCTAACGTAGCAATTTAAAACTTTAAATGATCTCCTATTTGGACTAGAATACGGTGGTATATCAGATTGACGTATGGATGAGCAGTATTACAAGAGAAAGGGGCTTACATCTCGGCTCACTCCATAACTTACTTCATAGATCCCTACTGGAGGAGCGTGTACGTACACCTAAAAAATGGCGTATGGATTTCAAATAAGTCTCGATTCACTCGAAAATCTCATATATTTTTGGATTTGTTGTTTATAAAACATGGTTTGCTTTATAAAAATAATTTCAAATGGGGAAAATAGTTTTCTATTAAATGAATTTAACTTTTTCATATTTTTTAAATATTTTTACAGAATTTGTAGGACGTTTGCGCAGATATTCTGACTCTTTTCAGAAAAAAGAAAGGTTTCATTTTGGCACTTTATCCCAAAAACGTCACTTTTATCAGTTTAGTTCATAGTTATTGTGCATATTGGTTCTAAAAATTATTATTTTAACTAACCTTAAAGTTTAACAAATCGTACTTGATTCTAAAACAGATGCTATATAATCTATTCAAGCACTAACATTTGATTAGGAACTTCATTTATCACTAATATTTTCTTGCTGGAAATATGTAATAATAATTATTACTGAATATTGCGATAGATAAAAATAGTCATATTAATCAAATCATTCATATTAAACCATTATTACCAATGTAACATTCTGTTACAGAAAACCCAAAGAAATGAAATGATTATCCGTAACTGAAGCCTCCATCTACTACTTTACTATGACTGCAATGTCAAAACCGATGATCTATAACGACAGAACTATATATACAGCACAAAAAATATATTTTTTTGGTTAACTAGACATTTTTTCAGGCTTTAAATTTAAAATATTTTACAAGTATATATGTGCAGGCGCAGTATGTGGTTTAATTTGAATGTATGTTTAGTTAATCATCCTTTTTTACATCAGATCGAAAAAACAAACGGGAATCCTAAGTACACAACCCGAAGCCGAAAAATCTTCCTATCTTCGAATCAGAATCATTTTTTAATCAAACATCGATCTGAGTAGCATTACCAGATAAAACTTCTAGGGAAAATTTTTAATTGAAACAAAACCTTTTCGCATTGGAAGGCTGGCATAAAGAAAAATCCCCCCTTAGAATAATATTTGCCCTTATACGTATACGGGTAACAACTCGGAACAAAAGGGTGGTGTTTTTGCAGGCTTCGAGGGGTTTAAGTTGTGCCTTCGGGGCGGCGACATGTAAGCGATTCCGGGATATTGATCTTTGATTTTCAAAATGTTTTCGTAGGATGGTGGAAGTGTCTTAAATAAACAGAGAAATCGACCGACAAATGTTCGGAAGGCGTTCGGGTGAATAAAAGAGGGATTCTGTTTTTATTTAAAAGTTAAGACTTACTTTTGTATCATGGAATGTATCTACAGTGAGAAATATAGCGTTGGTTAAACATTCATTGATGATTTTTCATGACATCTACAATGAAGAATAATAAAGATAGAACAAAGATATCCCTAGCAAAGCAAAATATTTTAATTTTAAAACCATTTGTGTTTCTATAGGTATATTTCGATGGATCTTCTTTCTTTAAAAATTTTGTTTTAGAATTATAAAGAAGAAAATTAAGTATCTATAAGATTTATAATTATAGTCTTAGACAAGGAAAGAGAGAGAACACGCAATCGTATGGAATTGACTGAATCCGGCACCAGAATTGACCGGCACCAGAAAGGTTGCCAGGTCTTATTTTATTTCTTCAGTAGATTAAGAATAATGGATATATATCAATAGGTTTTTGTCAAAATTTATAATTGAATACCGACATATTGATCATTTTTTAAACATGACTTTATCATTACATATTTTTTAGTAGATCGATATAGTGTTTCAGTAAATCAGTAAATTTAAGTTGAAATCAGTAGACCTGGTACCCTTGCGAGAGGTAGTAAAGGGCAACGCACAGGCACAAAATATGGCGGTCATATCGAAACTGGCTTCACTTTTCGAAAGTTTATTAGATCAGCGTTACCTATCCTCTCTGTTTTCTTGCCTAAGATTACAGTCTTTAGTAATGCAACTATTACGAAATATACCTTAAATTTTTTAACAAAAAAGCAAAGTTCGAGTAATCTTCTGGCTAAGATATAGTGTCAGGATTTCCAGATCGCTCAAGTACCTCTAACATGACTTAACGACTATTTACATAGCCAGGATCGACGGCTTTACGTGCTCTTCTAAGAACGGTGGCGGCTCAGTTGAGGTAAACATAACTACTGTGCTGCGGCTGCTACTTTTTTATAAACAACTCTTTTTTATTCATAGTTTGAAGTTTTACATACTAATTAATTCAAAATTTTGTAGAAAGATTAATTAGAGCTTTATTGCTTCGTACATTTATAGATGTTAATACTTTCTATTAATTCTTTCAGATCAGTTTCAGAGTTGTAGCGGTAGAGCGGTAGGTCAGCGATATACCCTCTTAAATCTTAAGCAATTAAGACTCTGTTGTTCAATGTGCCAGTAAGTTGTTATATCGTTTTCGTGGTGTTCCTATTGAACGTCTTTCTATTGGGGAACTGTCTCTTGTTGTCATTTGGCTTATATGATCATTCCCATTCTACTCTTCTATTTCTTACCGAGAACTTGATGTTGTTCGCCTTCCATATATGTCGTATATCTGTACTTCTAGCTCTGCCCCATAGTGTTTTACTACTAATTTCTTTAAGAATTCATCTTTGCTGTTTCTAACATCCTTTTTGTCCTCTCTGTGTCAGGTAATATTTCTGCCGCGTATGTCATTATTAACCTGATAACTGTTTTGTATTCTGTCTTTAATTTCTTTACTAATATTTTTATTTCTCCATATTTTTTTATTCAGGCAACCTGCGTCTTTGTTTGCTCCATTCACTTGGTGTTTCACTTCTGCTTCGGGCTTTCCGTAGCTAGAGTGTGATGCCTAGATATTTAAACTTCATCACTTGTTCTATTATCTGTCCTTCCAGCTCCATTTTATATCTTAGTAAATTTGCTGTTATAATCATGCAATTTGTCTTTTTTGGAGAAATTAACATGTTAAATTTTCTGGCAGTTATATCAAATTAGTGTAGTATACATTGTAAATAAAACTTTAAAAGATTAGTATTGCGTCCTCTGTATAGCAGATTATTTTAAGTTGTTTTTCTCTAATTTGGTATTCTTTTTTAGTTCTTACTTTTTTATTATTTCATCCATAATCAGGTTAAACATCATAGGAATCTCCTTGTCTTATCCCAAGCAATACAAGTGTTAGATAAAATATTATACTTTTATATTTCGATAAAATCCTAGAATTTGCTGTAGGTGCATATTTATTAAAACAAAATCAATCGAGTTGAGTCTGCACCTTGTGAGTCATTAAGAGCTTGGAACTGCAAAGTGCTCTACCGAACTGGCGAGGTTTTTTATAGTGTTCTTAATGAGGAATTCTGTAGTCATCTTATAGAATTAGACAGACTTAAAGCAACCTGTAGACTGCTAGTCAAATTATCTAAAGTTTAAGCTACCAAAAAGTTACTTTTATTTTAATAAAAAAAATTAAATTCTAAATCATGTAAAGATTAGAGATTGGTACAACTTATCTACGCAAATGAATGAAACTCCAAGAGGTTAGTTACCTGAATCAATAAAATATATCAAAAGTAAGGAAGCGGAATTATTTTGATTTCAATTTATTTAATTTTAATTTTTCTGTAAATCTGTATAGTTCTGTTTTCTGTAAGTAGGGAAACAGCATCTGCGTTTATTTTCTTAGTAGATGTAGTAGTTTAATGTTTTACTTACCATTATGAATATTTTTATTAGTGGTCATATCCAAAAGTGCCAACAAGTGAAGATTAATGGCTAGTGAATACACAATTTTTATACATTTTGGTAACATGGGTAATTTTTTTGTTCTGCTGTTGGACGTACTGTAGCCAATTGCTTGGTGTGCAACTTGCATTAACTATTATTAAAGTTCTCGGAACTTCGACAGATCTGCTCTATATAAGCTGTCTTTTAAACACAAGAACCTTTTATTTCGCCCTGGTATACTCAAGGCTCTTTTTTCGGAGAAACCTATAACTCCTAGAGAAGGCGTCGTTAACGCCTTCAACAGATACAGATACAGGACCAACAGATAATTCACTGAATGATAGCCCATATAAGAAGCCCCCACTTATTATTTGACAGTTTCAAGTGAATGAGATGGTAAATAGTAGGGCACCCTTTTGCCTGGGGTTGCAAAATCGACCCCCAAGGCGGATAAATTAAAAAACTGCTTAACAACATAGGGATACCGAAGGCAACGGGATGTAACTATAATAAAAATCTCTAATTACATTACTGGTACACATGGCCATGCAAAGAACTGAAACAAAGCTCCTAGTCCGTGGTAGACTTTAAATTTTAAAGTGATGCTAAGAATCCCCGCAAGGAATGCTTGGAATTACCCAAACGTGAAAAAGAAAAGCAATGGATCCATGATGAAAATCGCCACTTAAAACGTAAATAGCATGTTTGAAAGCTTAAAGATTCACAACACCATCCAATAATAGAAAGTTTACTATAAGTCTTCTTGAAATTAGTGAGATCAAATGGCTTTTGCTAGAAGAGGCATCTGAAGAAAAAAATACTCAAGGCTTTTGTATCAAGGCAACATTGAACCCTCTTACTATGTTAAAGCTTTACCTAATTGGGGTAATCGAGACCAATTTGGGACAGATACAGATTTCCGACCAAGGTCGTCTTTCTGCTCGTTCCTTCTACATTTTCATTTATGGATTCTGTAAAGTCATTCAGTGTTAGTTTCCTATTCTATTTTAGTTTCGTGTCTATTTTACTTAAATGCCATCAGGTTCAAAAGAGTGCCCCTACCGAGTCAAGGCTAGGATCCACCAGGGTTTGTTAGTTCTCTGGGCATAGCTTAAACAACACGTTCCCATATATCCTAGGAATAACGTTACGTCGGGATTGGGGAAGTGGAATTGTGGTGCGAATGTTTGATGGTTTGGATTATATATTTTAAGTGTGTCTATAAATGTGCGTTTTAGTTTATGTAAATATGTATCATGTTCAATTAACAAGGTAAAGCCATTGGTTTCTAGGTCATACCCGTAAAACAATTATAATTTCTTTAATTTGAACTCCATTAAATATTTTAAAAAATATTAATGAAACCAGAATGCAATTTTCCGATAGCGATAGACATTTGATTAAGAAGGCGAACAATACTGATATAAAAAAAATTGGAAAATTGACCACCTCAATTTTTTTCGTCTTATTGTCTCTTTCTGATTGTCATCTTTTCGGTATTTTACAAGGTGTGTCAGAAGTAAACAGCATATGATTTGTTAGTATGTTAGCAGGTGGCGTTAGGAGCAAACATAATAATTTATTATTGAATTATTAATGTAATATTTTTGTTTAAAATATAAATAATAAGATTACTTTATTCAATTTTAAAAATATTATTTAAATTTTAAAAATACAGAAAACATAGTATGATGCTTCGCGCTAGTCTACTGTGCCGCCTACTGCACCATCTTTTTTTTTCAACATATGCGTAATTTATTTTTTTAGTATTTATTATAATAAAAATGTACTTTGTATTGATTATAAGGCTTTTTATTGGAATTAATAATTTCTTTTAGTAATAATATACGAATAAATTTATTTTACGAAGATATCAAACTAATCCTGGGACTTTCATTTTTCCAAATGTTTAATTTAGTTTGTGATATAATTATTACTATTTGTTAAAATGATTAGTTACATACCCCTATTAAAATAATTATGGACGTATATATGTTTAAAAAACAGCAGCATTCAACTTTTTTGTTCTATTCATATGTACATCCGCTCTGATTAATCTCCAAAACCTTTTTTATGACCAATTACCGATAATTCAGAAGAGTCCTTGGTAAGTGCAACCACAACACAACCATTTCACACATAGCCGCTCAGCTCATAACTGTGACGGTTATTTGTCACGGATACAGGGTTGACATAACGGAGAAATTTCTCGAAATTTGCCTGTGATGCCGTTGGTGTTGACATAAAAACGCGGAAAAAATATCATGCTGGTCACGAATCTAATTAGGTTTAAAACTGTTTAATATTAAAAATTTAGCTAAAACAATCTGATATTTTTATTTCGTTTCATTTTAACACGTGTTGTTCTTATCTTAAATATCATTAACAGATCGTAATAATATTAGTGCTTGGAAGTTTTTATTTAATTTTAGATTTTATACAAAAAACATCTCTGTTTATCTTTATCTAATACGGATCTAAATTTCTGTGGCATTCCGGCAACACTCGGACTAATTTAACAGAACTTTCCACCCATTAGCTATGGGTAGACTGAATAAAAACCTCAAATACAAAAAGGCAAGTCAGTCATCCACATATGTTTTTTACTACAAAGTGGCAAATTCGTTTGGTCCACCTCGTAAATTTGGTGTGTAAAAAATTTCATATTTATATATTTCCGGTTGATCATTTTTTTTTTTTCTGTCTTTTTATAATTTCATACTTAACTTTTTATACCTAACCTCCAACCCACTTGTTTCTTTTTTGATTGTCTATATTTGCTGTTAGTATCTTTAATATAATTTAACTAATTCATTTATTATTAATTATATTTATTTTATCCTTTCCAATTTTTATATTTTCTATTTAATACTGTAATTATTTTTATTTTTCACATGGCAAGTAAATATTTTGAAACATATACAGTCGCTAACTCAAGATTTATTATTTTTTGGCCTAAAATAATTTTTTTCTGTTCCCTTGTTCGGTGGAACTTTCTAAAACCTCATAGCGCACCATACCGAGGGATAACAGGATAACAACAGCAGCGGTGTAGCAGATTTGCAGAACTCAATAGCTGCTTAGAACCACAACAGTCTCGATTTCGGCATCTTCAATAACCTGTAAGCTAGTTATTTAGCTACAATCCATCCAGTCAACATAAAAAATTATCAGCAAGTTATACTGTAAAGCAATAAGTGTTAATTTAAAATGTACGCAAAGCTGTAGGCAATATTTACTCTCTTTTATATTTGATGTTAAAATTTCAATTTTATATTTTTGTGTAATATGATTAATTAATATTAAGTCCTCAAATTGCTCATTTTTCAGATTTACTTCTAAGATAAGACGTTTTCACACCTGAGAGACTAAGCTTGACGAGTCCTAATAATTGACTTCTTAAGAAAGTTGTGAGTTTTACTGTTATGATTTGGCTCCAAACTTTCAGAAGTAGTGATATTGTTACCCATTGACACCCAATGTATCTGATGGGTCGTCTGCTGGTTACGCATTGGTGCCCAACGTGGGGCTGTTTGGGCGCAAATGCGAATAAAGCTAGTAATTAATAGTATGTATTACATACAATTTCATACAGTAAATGCCAATTTGTTGTGCCTGATATTTTTGATAATGAAACAAGCAAATCGTTGTATTGAAACAGTAGGTGGCACAACTCAGTCTGAATAGTAGGTAATACTAATACTTAGCAGTAACTAAGAACTCACAGAAATCCTACTGAATGGAATTAGAGCTTTCTATCGTTTCGTCGACCGGAGTAGTCTTGTAGCTTCACGCGAAAATACTTTATTTTGCATATCTCACTATAAATAGCATGCCGATAAGCTGGTTGATTTTTTAATGTAATTAATATTTTTTAATTAAACGTACGCACTTTGCGATTCAGTGCTAGTTTTTTTTTAATATCAAAGCAAAATCGTCTCAGATATTTCTAGTCCAGGAGGTTTAAAATCTGGTTTAAAATGATGTAATGATTCAGTTGATAATGGCAAATGAAATGTATGTTACAGAATAAAAACAAAGAGAATTTTAATTTTAAATACTTGTAAATTCTGAAAAATATGGAAGATAGGTATTGCAGGTAATAGAAAATGTTTATTACTACCCCAGGAAAAGTTACACTGAAAGAAAAGCAATAAGCTGTTGGATCAAATTTTGTTTGTCAACTGAAAAACACTTTGTAACCCAGTCTTGTATTTTAAAAAATACAAGACTGGGTATAAAATAACATAAAAAAATACAGCACTGCTCTCTTGTTACCTGCTTAAGATTTAGGTACTTGTTTTCTAACTACCTAATTAAATTATTTTAAAACATCAAACCCAGAATATTATCCCCTTACTTTACTGCCCGGCCCTTCATCGCCCAACCCCTATTTTCGTGGTGTAGATAAAAGAACGATCATCTCTGTTTCAATTCGACTAGGCTAAACAAAACTGGGGGGTTTTATCTAAAGCTGCCGGCTTAAGAAAACAGATGACTGTCGAATGCATACAGAATTTGCGATTCCACTTTATTTACATACCGGGTAAACTTCACTGAAAGATATGCCACTATGAATGACTGTCGAATGGGGCTTAGTCAAGTGAATTTTATACTGAATATAATGGAAGAGATAAAATTATTATTTTTATATCAAGATATTTCTATATCAAGATTTACAAAGTGCGATATATTACAACACTGTATTTGACCGTTTATTTTAAATTTGTGTGGTTTTAGCATATTGTCCATGTGTCAAATTATTTTAAATTTTATCTATTTTAATCGACTGTACTACCTACTACTAAAAATTTTTTTAATTAAAAATAAAATTAGGCCAACACTTTGGAATTATCTAGTTTTTATGTTGATATTCTAGCAACTTGAAAGTATTCAAAAATAATAAATGACAATTCACTAGAAAAATACCCTCGTTCTGACAGTTGTAAAGATTCCTTTTACCTTGAGGAAAAAATGTTTAGGATTCCATACAAGTAATCAGCGAGCAACTGTCATTTAAAGGCGGATTCTAATATTGTTCTGAAAGTTGTGCATTGTGAATTAAAATAAAATCCTGTAGTAGTTGATCGAATTCAACAGTTTTAAAAAGAAAATTGGATATTTAAAGAAGGTGATAGGTGACATCGTGATAGAATCATTGTTTCATTAGTTTGAAGAGCCCTCTAAAAAATTCGACTCAATTTTCTACAGCGCAAGATAATTGATAATGAATCTTTATCTTTATCTTGTCTCCAGTAGCGCGGAAAAGCTGCACAGATGTTGTGTTGAACCAGATTCTGAGATTCTTTAACCAGTATATTTTTCTTCTTCCTTGACCTTGCTTTCCAATTATTTTTCCTAGTAGGATGGCAGTTCGCATAATGTGTCCAAAAAAATTGTAGCTTTTGAGATTTGATGGTGGTGGTCAGTACCTTTCTGTTTTTCTTCATTGGTCTTCGGGTCTTCTCATTTATAATCTTACTTATGTATTGCAGCTTTCTTTCTTTGACAGTTGTGTTTACTTCTTTTTCTTTTCCTATTCCTTTCAGCACCTCTCTATTAGCAACTCTGCCAACTTATTCTATTCTCAGAGTTTATCTGTGCAGGCCCACATTTTAAAAGATTTAATTCACATTAGATTATATTAGGACCGTTAACTGTACCACTTGACCTGAGCCTCGATTTATGTTGCTTTTATAACCATTGACCTCTCTAGAATATTTTTTTTTTATTATAACTAATAAATTAACAATCAGAATAAAACAATATATTCTATAAGTTAATGTGATGAGTTTAAGTCCTGTCCCTTGGTTCTGGCGTGATGTGGTCCCCTCCAGTGAGAGAATCACGGGTCCATGTTACTGGTCTGTTGGCCAACGTCGCTTTAGTCTTCGGATAACTTGATGTTGAGGTATTGCGGAAATTAATGGGTTGGAGTGTGTGTTCACTTTTTGAATGTATTGTAATTTCTTTTGCTGGTATACTTCTTTCACTGTTGAGATATTGAGATCCTCATAGATTCGTTGGTTGGTTACGTACCAGGGTGCATCAACAATTGCTCTTAAGATTTTTGATTGACATCTTTCCATAATAGCAATATTAGATTTACTACTACAGCCCCACAGCTCTATGCCATATGTCCATATTGGTTTAATAACTGTTTTATAAATTAGAATTTTATTATTTATTGACAGTTTGGAGTTTTTTCCAATTAACCAATTGATTTCTTTTTGTCTTAGTTGTATTTGTTTTCTTTTTTTGGTGATGTGTTCTTTCCAACACAGGGTTTGGTCCAGGTGTAGCCCTAGGTATTTGGTTGTTTTAGTCCTGGGTATTTCCTCATTGTTGATATATATTGGTGGTGGTGTTTCTCGTCGTAAAGTGAAAGTTACGTGGGTTGACTTGTTTTCATTAATTTTTATTTTCCATTGTTTTAGCCAGTTTTCAAGCTCATACAAATAATCTTGGAGTTGTTGTGTAGCTATGTTAATGTGTTTGTGACTGGTAAGTGCTACTGTGTCATCTGCAAATGTGCCAATTGTTACGTTATGCGAAGTTGGTAGATCAGAAGTATATAATATATATAATAAAGGTCCCAGGACACTGCCCTGTGGAATTCCCGCCTTAATGGGATGCATTTTAGATATTTCTCCATTTACTTTTGTTCTAAACTGTCGGTTTTCCAAGTATGATGTAAGTATTCGAAAGAAGGGTGGTAATATTTGTTTAATTTTATAAAGAAGTCCTTTATGCCAAACCTTATCAAAAGCTTGACGTACATCTAGTGATACCATTGGGCAATATTCCTTTTCTTCTAATGCGGAATTGATTTTATGGGTTATTCGGTGGCATTGCTGGATAGTTGAGTGTTCTCGTCGAAATCCAAACTGAAAATTTGGTATCCAGTCTGCGCCTGTAAGGCCTGGATCTATTCTTTTTATTAAAAGTTTTTCTAGTAATTTGGAGATTGTTGATAACAGACTGATAGGTCGATAGGATGAGACTTCACTTGGATCCTTTCCTGGTTTTGGAAATAAAAGTATTTCTGCAATTTTTAGATTGTTAGGCCAATAATTACATCTTAATATTGCGTTAAATATATATGTAAGGATCACTATACCCTTTTTTGGTAATTCCTTTAGCATTTTTGGAGTTATTAGGTCAATTCCTGGTGACTTTTTGATATTTAGTTTTAAGATTTCTTCTTTAAGTTCTTTGGGTGTTGTTAATTTTATTGGATTTACTGACGGTTGTTCTGAGTTTAAATAATTAATAATTTCTTGATCTTCTTCATTGTTGTGTGGTTGGAATACTGTTGCTAAATGTTCAGCAAATAATTCGGATTTTTCTTTATCGCTTCTTGCCCATTGGTTCTGTGTGTTTGTGGTTTTTCTTACTGGTGGCGATATTGCTTGAGGTTTTAAGGATGATTTGATTGGTTTCCATATTGAATGGTCGTATCTATTAAGTTGTGTTACATATTTTTTGACTGACTCTTCTCTTGCAATTTTTAGTTGTGTTTTTAATTTATTGGCTAAGCGATTGTAAAACGTTTTATCCGCTGGGTTCCGACTTTGTTGCCATTTGGCTCTTGCTCTTCTTTTTTCAGCAATGAGCTTTTTAATTTCTAGTGGAATATTTATTCTATTCTCGATTTTATTTTTATCTGCATCGTTCGGTGTCGCTTCTTTTGCAGCGTTTTGTAATAATGTCATAAAGTTGTTTGTAGCTGCTTCTATTTCTGAAGGGCTTCTTAGTCTTACATTTAGTTTAATGTTTTCATCCAGTATTTTTCGGTAAACGTTCCAATCTGTTCTAGGTCCATGCAGTTTTGGAGTAGGTTGTTTGTTAATAACGCAGGTGCTAATTGTTGCAATAATTGGTGAATGATCTGAAGATAGATCATAACTTGGAACTATGTCCATAAAGGTGTTAGATATTCCTTTTATGATGCAAAAATCTAAGAGGTCTGGTCTTTTTTTGGGGTCCGTTGGCCAGTACGTTGGTGTTCCTGTTGATAAATATGAGTATTTATATTCTTGCATTAAGCTATAAAGCTCTTTCCCCTTTGTTGTTATTAATCTTGATCCCAGTAAGTGTGTTTACTATTGAAGTCACCAGCTGCGATAAATTTTGGACCTAGAGTATTGAAGAAGGATGCGAAATCGGTTTTTTTAATATTGTGCTTTGGAGGGCAATACACTGCTGCTATTGTTATTTCGTAAGGTAATGAGCACACTTTAATTACTGTAGCTTGGATACAGTCTGTTATATAACTTTCCATCATGAAATGTTTAATTGATTGTTTGATCAAAATTGCTGTACCTCCATGGGCTGTCTTGTCTGGATGGTTAGTATGGTACGTTAGATATTGAGGTATTTTAAAATACGATTTGTCTGTAAAATGTGTCTCACTTATTAATAATACATCTATAAAATTTTGTTGTAGAAATATTATCACCTCGTCCTTATGATTCAGCAGGCCATTGGCGTTCCATTCTGCTATTCGTAGAAAGAATTTTATTTGCATATGAGTTTACTTAGCATGTTTATTACCATGCTGTTTTGTTGCAAGATTTGATTAAACATGGCTTTGAATTCTTCTAAAAACTTCATAAGAATGGTGTTTGAATCTTGGTTATCTGAAGGAGCAGCAGGAGGTTGTCTATTACCCGCTGCATTAGCATAGCTTACATTTGGTCTTACTGTGTTGGGTATAAAGTTTCTGTTACGTGCTTGCGACATATTTTGGTGATGATTATATGTAGTTTGTGCTATATTTTTATTTCTATTTAAATTACGATAATATTCGCATCCTTTATAGTTAGCTGGGTGATCTCCTCCACATAAAGCACATGTAGCTGGTGTGTTCTTGTTCTTTTTACAACTGCTTGTACTGTGCTGTCCTCCACATTTCACACAGACATATGGTCTATTGCAATATGTTTTTGAATGGCCATATAATTGACATCTCATACATTGGATGATATTTTTGTTTTTTATAGGTGGTTCAATTTGTATATTGCAGTGTTGTAGTTTCTGAATTTTATAAATATCTTGGTTATTGTCTGATGGTTCAAGGTCAACAAAGAACATATTTATCGGCTCTTTTGTAATCCTATGTTTAGCATTAATGATGTTTCTTACCTTGTGACCCAGTTTTGTCAGTTCTTCTTTGATGTCTTCTGTTGCATGTGAATAGTGAAGGTATTTAATTACGACTCTATAGGCCCTTTCTTCCTTTGGTTGATATGTGTGATGAATAATGTTGTTCTCTCTCATATATCTGGAGAATTTTCTGTATATTTCTGGATCGCTACAAATTATTTTGACTGTATTATTTGCCATAGTTCTGGTTTCGTATTGTTCAGCTTCAGCTATTTCTGTAAATTTTTTCCTCATTTCTGGGAAGTCGCTTACATCGTAAACAAATATTGGTGGTGGTTTAGGTATTCTTGGCGCTGTTTCATTTTGATTGGTTTCATTTTCTTGGGTATCCGTTAGGGTATTATATTTGTTCGATAGTGTAATGGTATCATCTTCTTTGTCTGTTTCTACATTTGATCTGATTTTTCTGCGTTTTGTAGTTTTAACTACTTGCCATGAGTTATTTGTTGACACATTTGCACTTTCTGGTTCGTCATCGCTTGTTGATGACATTCTGTAGTATTGCTGGCTATTTCTGTTATTTATATTGCTGTTGTGTGCCGCGTTTTGTTGATTTATATATTGTTCTTGATTGGGCGGAAATATCATATTCGTCGAAGAATTAGTGGTTGGTTGATTTATTTGCATATTGTACATACCTGGTATTTGTGATGAGATTTGTGGATAACCCTGTATATTGTTGATTTGTGATTGACCCTGTGTGTTGTTTGGAATCTGCATTTGTGGGTAACAATTCATTTGGTTTGATGGATACTGGATTGGTAATGGCTGGCTGTTTACATTTTGTATTTGTTGGCTAACTATGTAGTTGTCGAATCCTGGTCCATTTCCCGTTGGAAACATTATAAATAAATTACTGTATTGTTTTTAAATTTAATTTGATGAGTTTATTATTTTTAAGTCTATTACTAATTGATTGCTTTTTAATCACTTCACATTTATCTGTTCAAATCGAGAAAACCGGTCGAATGTTGATAACAGAGAACCATTTAACGTCCGCTCGGTATGGAGTATCGATGTGAACTCTCTAGAATATTGGAACAATTCTTTAATATGTTCTTGTCACTTTTTAATTTTTTTGTATGATCTAATATATAGAGAACGATATCCGCAGTGGAAATTGAAACATCAATAAACGTACTTTAACCTTTAATTGTGGCTTATTCCCATTTAAATAGTAATTAATCTAATACATTTTCAACTTTGTCTAGTAAAATAGTTTTCATGTATTTTTAAATATTTCTATTATTTCTTTTATTCTTGAATGTAGATTAAAGCTATCGTTTTTTTCTTTGCAGTTCTTCTATTTCTGTACTGCTTGTACTACTGTTCTGTACTACTTTCTTTGGTTACTGCTTGTACTGGATTTCATCCTTATTTTTGCAGCTTTTTTTCTATTTTATTAGATCCAGAATGTAATTTGTTATCCAGTCTTTTGTGTATTTTTACTTTAGTTGTTGACAATATTTCTTTGTGGTGGACTTAAATTGAAGTTTTCAAACAATTTCAGTTATTCTATTTTGTCTTCTTCACTCTTCTCTTAATGTTGGCGGTGTCTTTAATTTAAGTTAGTGTTAATATTCTTTTTGACTATTTCTTTATTTCATTCGATATCTACTTCTTAACATTTATGCTTTTCTTCTTTTGGATTTTATATACCTTTTTTTTTAGTTAGAATTTAGAAATAAAGGGCTTGTGATTCAAAGCTGCATCAGCTCCGGAATATGCCTTTACTGACATTAAACCTATAAAACTAATGTGGTTTCTGTTTATGTTAGTCGTTCGAGAATATAAGTCAGGTGAATGCCATAATATGGTATTGAGACCGATTTAGGGAAACTAGAGATCAGAAGATGGCTACACGTTGCCAGAAACCCAACAGAATGGCGATTAATCTTGGAGCAGGCCAGGATTCACAGAGGATTGTCGAGCCAAAGATGATGATTATGATGAATGTCATTTATACTTTTGGCTCAAATGTATTTGACGCCATAATCCGCTCTCTTCTAATTCATAGGTCCTATTTTATGCTTTCCTTTAAAATCTAGTCAACTGTATAGCTAGTTATTTAAGCAGAAGAGTAAAATATGTAAATATGAAAGAATCTATTTTATTATCTAACATAGTTAACTTTTTCAGGCTCACAAAGGTGATATACAGGCCCATTTCACTATTCAGTGTATTAATTAATGAGTGATACAGGCCAAAACTTTACATTCAACAAATTTTTGTTGTTTGCTGAGGATTTAATACTGTTCTTCAGCATAAATAATATATCCAATTGCCTGATATTGCAACATGATTTAGATGCTGCATTTAAATGGTTCGAGCTGAATGCATTACATCTAAATATTGATTAATGTTTTTCTATATCATTTTCAGAGTCCAGTAATTTAATTCCATTTAAATAAGACATGAGAACAAAAACTCTTAATAAAGTAAATAAGATAAGAGATCTGTGCGATTTTTCACTGTCTTGTAAACTGTTTTCCACATATTGTTGCTGATAAGTAGTGCATCTCCATTCTTAAGGTTAATCCAAAACTTTGTCATCGAGTAAATGAAGAAAAGAATTAAGAAAAAAATTATTCTTTTGTTAGAACTACGGTATACTAAAGGTCTTCTGTGTGTTTAGTGCCACTGGTATATTCACCACCCAAAACATAAAATACAAATCATTAAGACGATCAGTAGGAACTCAATTTGCCTCACGATGCTCCATTGTCAAACTTCTTTATTGTTTCGTTTGTGCTGCTTTGATTATGGGTAGGTTGCGGACGACCATCCGCCTCTCCAGATATATTTAGAATAAAAAAATCTAATTAAAATGGGCTGTTGATGGTTTCTGATAGTTTTTGATGCGTATTATCTACGCTACAGGTGGCGAGGTACACCATGATCAGCGCTCAAAACTAATGGAGAAGTGAATATCGGGCGATATTCACGCCTAGTAAGGGGTATTGTGGGAATCGGATGCGGCTTGACAAACTGATTTTTCCAAACGTCAATGTTTGGAATCGTAAATCAAATCGTGTATACCTGTCATTAAAAATGCAACTAAAGTAAATTAGATGTTCAGTGTGTTATCAGATTAGTTTTACACTTATATTAATGATACCATAATTTTAGTTACTGTATTTTATTATAATTACAATAAAAATGTATCTTATATATTATTATGATTGGAAAGATAATTTATATACATGAGTTTTGAATTGTAAGATATTGAATATATTGAATAAAGCACTCATAATGCAGTATTTGTACAAATTTATTATACGATTTAACTGAGCTCAGCACTTCAGGTTTGTAAAACTATGGCTTATATGTTTAGGTTCTTTTGAGTTTAGTCTAAATTGGATATTAGCTTTTACACCTACTAGTTATTTTATTTTTGGTCTTTTTTTGATCCTTTCCTCCTTCCATCCATATTTTCTGTTCACGTCTATTTGTCTATTTGGTAGAATGGCCTAACCATCGCCGTTTTTGGGCTTAATTTGTTAACACTATCCTCAGCTAATTTTGTAACTCAACCATTTTTCTTTCTTATCTTTCCAGTCTTTCTATATTCTTTTGGATAAACAACTTGGTTTTGCTGCCTCATTGATGCTTGGATTACTGCTCTATATATTCTTATCTTTGGTTTTCTAGATAACCAGGCGCTAGCCAATCTTTGTAAGAAGAAAAGAGTATTTTTTGTTTTCATAAATCTTCATTTTCTTTTTTCATTCTGTAGTAGCCCTGTTGTTCTCATTTTAAAATATGAAGCACTAGGCTTGCTTATAGCCTTTGTAACGTAAAGTAAGTTGTTGTTTCAATTTAAAGATGAACAATAATAAAACGTATCTTGATCAAGTTTCTCAGCTGAATGTCAGATATCAGAAAATTTTGCATGCGCTGGAAATATTTTACGTATTTATATTTTCGACAAATAGAAAACTTTTTAAAGTACTTTGAATTGGAAGAATTTACATTTGAAACGAAATATGAAAAAAGCACAGGAATTAATCAGTTCTCGTACCATCCACATATAATATTCAATTGGAGATTATTAATGACTAAATACTAACATGTGCTCAGAAAATTGTTAAAAAAAAATAAGAATCTTGATGATTGGTACCACGACATTTTCATGGGCTCCCTAAGGATTACTTACGGAAAAGTGAAAATGTTTTTAAAATTTTCGTATGATCAATTAAAATTTTACAAAGGGATTATTGATTTAAGTATCAATTATTAACAAAAAACAAATTAACCTATGTTAAAAACAATGTACAAAGAATTGAAAAACAGATGAAAAGAAATAACATACCAGAAAATATCTACCAATAGTCACAACAGATGAAACACTCTTAAAAATAACATAAAAGATTTTATCCAAAAGCACCTAACAGAGGGTGTCAAAATAGAATCTGCAATGAAGCTAAGAAATAATACATATCTGGTACAAATTAAGGACTATGACAAAAAAAACAAGGTGATGAAAGAAAAAAGCAAACTTAGATTTCTTACAGAAGAAAAGACCGTCATCAACGATGACATGACCAAAAAAAACACAGGAGGCAGGATATTGTAAATAAAGGCAGGAAATTGTAAATAAAGGCAACGAACTAAGAGCTGAATGTGACATCGTGAAATAAAAACTATTTGTGGGACGCTTAAAATTTGAATGGGCCGGGAATTTAGTTATGAAAGACACATGGACAAATCTTAGTCTACAGAAGAGTTGGCCAACGGTATGCCGGTGATAACCTCATACAGCGCGTTATTTTTGGTGGTTGCGGCAAAGTGGTATGGACCGGTATGATTTGGAAAGGACATGCCGAACTTGTGCATAGCTGATCTGCACATTGAAAATATTTTAGAAGATCATGTTTTGATCAAAGAATCAAGGAGAGACAGATGAATTCAGTATAAATAAAGGGATGAAACAAGGAGATGCCTTATTAACAACTCTATTTAATCTAGCATTAGAATATGTACTACGAAATATAAACAAAGGAAATGTCAGAACAAGAGGTGGTCAAATAATTGCATATGCAGACAATATTGCTATTATTGCAAAGAACAGAAAAATAATGAAAGAAATGATAGAAGAAATAAGAGAGAAAGGGGAGGTAATGGGGCTAAGATTAAATAAAGAAAAGACAAAAATATTAAGATTAGGGAAAAAACCAATGAAAGAAAAAATCAAAATAGGAAGTTCTGAGTTTGAAGAAGTAGAATACTTCAAAAACCTAGGAGTTACAATAAGTAAATCCGGAGAAAGGAAATCCGAAATAAAAGAAAAAATATTAGCAGCGAATAAAGCTTATTTTGCAAACAAAAGATGACTTAAAAGCAAAACGCTGACTAAAAAAACTAAGATGAGCATTTATAACACCATAATTAGGCCAATATTATTATATGCAGGAGAAACAATGACGATGGTTAAAAAAGATGAAAAAGACTTAAGAATAGCAGAGAGAAAGATTATGAGAACCATACTAGGACCAATCAGAACATAACAAAATGAATATAGAAGCAGAACAAATGCAGAAATTAAGGAAGAACTTAAAGAAGACATCGTAACTAAAATAAAGCAATGCAA
Source organism: Diabrotica balteata (assembly GCA_918026665.1). NCBI lineage: Eukaryota > Metazoa > Arthropoda > Insecta > Coleoptera > Chrysomelidae > Diabrotica > Diabrotica balteata. The sequence continues at coordinate 57,372,594 of OU898277.1, forward strand.
AGTTAGATGGTTAGGTCACATTCGGCGAGCAGACGATGAGGCAGTGACATAAGCAATGATAGAATGGAATCCAGGAGGAAGAAAGAGAAACGGAAGACCGCGCTCAAAGTGGCTGCAAGAAGTTGAAGAAGACCTCCAAAGGGCAGGAGTCAGAGAATAGAGAGGAAGAACTAAAGACAGGAAAAAATGGAGAGATATTGTCAAGAAGATAAGATAAACAAAAAGACTGATCCACTTAAGAAATAGGTTCTAGAAAGCATTTGCGGTTTAACCCCACACTGGGGTGTACAGCCATTATATGTTTTATCAAAGAATAGAAATTATTTATCCAACAATGGGCTTTAAAGGCTTGTTAACACTATACATATATAGATCAGTTAGAGAATGTAAAAATTGTACTCATTGTTTGATCTCCATTCTGCTACTAAATGCCATTTACACTAATTTTACTGTTTTATCAAATATGTATTTTATTCTACACTTATCTTTCTTTTAAAATAAAGCTATTCTCCAGAAACAATTTTTTTTTGACTTCCAGAAAAAGACGCTTTCTAGAGGATGGCGTAGTACGCACTAGAAGATATTAAATTTGACACCCCTTTGTAGTGAGAAATTTGACGAAGAATCTAGCCTAATCAGAAAAAACATGCAAACTGGCGACGATATTAGTAATTTACAATGTGCATCGATTTACGACAGTTCAGCGCTTATTCTAATAAAAATGCTAGTTGCATACACGTTTGAAACGTCGCTGTAACCCAATGTAAGAGTTATAAGTGCCCTATATTCACCATTTGACTAGTCTATTGGGTAGCACATTTCACTGCCGATAATTATATTTGATTTTTAAATGTGTAAACTTTATTTGAAACTTTAAATTTATGAAACATTCAATTTTCTGAATAGCTCTTATATATTTACTTATATACATATATTGGCTGACCAATAGTTAGTTTAGTTTTTAACCTATTTTTATTTTGGTATGTATATATACACAAAAATCCCAACACTAGGAGCACTACTACATGCTAGATTATTTGTTTGTTTTCATCAATAGTTTATCCAGAATGATAATAGAAAGCAAGGAAATGAGGTTATGCTTTTGATTTATTGATTAAAAAAAATCCGCGTTTGGGATTTGCAGTAGCCTGTTAATTTTTTTGAGTGAATCTTATGACTAATATGATATCTAGATCTGCTATATACCTACGGTACATAAATGTACCTACATGGTATAAAAAACAAAATAGACTTTTTGTTTGAGAACCTCTGTTAATAGTGACCGACTGGAAAACATCGGCGCTCACTCATCATAACGATGACTGTCGAATTGCACGCTTTAAAAACAGCATGAAGGTCGAAAGAGAAAAAAACATGAGAAGAGAAATGAGAAGTACCGTGTATTCCCTAACTTCTTCATATCCTTTTATCTTTTTGTTTTTATTTAGTCGTTGTTTTGTAATGTTCTTGCCATCGCATATCGAAGAGATAGTTACCTACACAGTGTATTACCTACCAGTACCTACGTACCGCATCGTCGACTTAAATAAGAATACTGGCGGCCTCCAATCGAGCGAAGCATGAAACAGAGACGGCTCAACTATCCTGGTGCTTTCCATCTAAAACTTATTTAACTATAACAAATAAGTATGTCAGGAGCGAATTATTTTTTTCTATACCTTATGTGGCGGTGAGTCATCATTGACAAAAATATCTAAAAAGCTAATCATATTAAATTTTAAAAATGTTGTAATACGAGGTCGATGTTTGAGGTCGATTTTACTTAAAGGTACAAATAATACAAATCTCCGCTCGAAAAGGACATTAGATTCCAATCATTGATACCATCAAACGATTGTCTCCACTTTTTAGTTTTTTTTTAAACTTTTTTTTAGTATTTCCTACTAACACTACATCATCAGCATGCATTAAGCATCAGGGAATACTACCCTTTAATTTTTCTGTTAAGGACGCTAAGCTGCACTCCATAGAGGGCAAATGGAATAATATCAAAACAGCAGTACTGACAACGACAGCGTCCACCCTGGGAAGCAAGAAAAAAGCGGGAAGAGGAGCATGATTCGATGAAGACTTCAGACAAGCAAAAGAAAAAAGAAATAAAGTACACAAACTGTATATAACAAGAAGAACACGGGAAAGACGAACGTCATTTGAAGTCGCAAGACGGAAAGCAGACAAGATATGTAGAAATAAAAAAAGAGCTTTTCAAAATGAACACATAGAAAAAATGAAAGAAAATTTCAAAAACAACAAAATTAAAGAGGCTAGGTAGAATTGTAAAAGGTAGGTAGCGACCACCTAGCAAGTGATATCCACGCGCTCATCAAAGACATATATACCCAACCGCTAGCAGAAAATATTATTGAAGAGTATCAGACTGGCTTTCGACGTGGAAGATCGACACTGGATCAAATATTTACAGTCAAACAGATCTTTTGTAGACTTCAATTAGGCATACGATTCAGTCAAAAGAAACAAACTCTACAATGTATTCGCTGAATTGGCAATACCACACAAGCTAATTAGACTCATTAAAGCCACAATGTATGAAACTCAGGCATGTGTATAAATATACAACCACCGGAGAGACTTTTTCACAATTTCGCAGGGACTAAAGAAGGGAGATAAGCTGGCCCCAACTTTGTTTAACCTGGCACTGGAGTATGCCATTAGGCAAATGCACACTGGACAAGAAAACCTACTGAACAACCGAACGGTTGAACTGGCCGCTTATGCCGATGATATTAATATTATGAGTGGAACATCAAAAGGAGCACAGGTAACATACACCGAGTTAAAAACGTAAAGAAAGAGGCTAGGTTGGGAAATTAACACAAAAAAAAAACACAAATAATGATACAGACAAGGAAAAATATAGTCCCACAAAACATTATACATGAAGATAACATTAAAACGGTTGGAAAGTTTACATACCTGAAAGTAGAAATATATGCCGACAGATAAGAAGATCGAGAAATACGGAAGGAAATAACGCAGGCAAATAGAGCTTATTTTACCCCATATATTTCGGTCAAAAAATGTCCAGCGAAATACAAAGACGGGAATCTATAAAACCTTAATTCGACCAATAGCATACTATGGCAGTGAAGCATAGGTCCTTAAAAAAACATCCAAAGCAAACTTGTCACATTCTAAAGGACAGTACTTATGAGAATACTAGGACTTGTAAGGGAAAATAGAATCTTCAGAAGTCGATACAACGAGCTTTATTAACTTTATAAGGAAGCACCACTGTCAGACTTCATTAGAATACAATGATTGCAATGGGCCGGACATGTGATTAGAGTGGGAGAAGATAGGCTACCAAAAATAGTAATGAACACTAGGATGCAGGAAAAGAGACCGGTTGGAAAGCCAAGAAAGCGCTGGGAAGATACAGTTAACAACGACGCACAAGCCCTTTTAGGAGTCCGTGTATGGAGAAGATCAGCCACAGACAATCAAGGGTGAAGGCAAAAAATAAAGGAGGCCAAGGCACAATTTGGGCTGAACAACACCTCCTGGGTATTAACAAAGCTGCGATGTATACTTCGTCTGCATTGTTGTCAAGCATACGTTGTTTACTTCTGACAGACCCGTCAAAGTGCGACTAAAAAAAAATTCAAATAAATATCATTTGATTCTTCTTCTTAACATGCCCTATCAAGTCCCCTTGACGTTGGCGATTAATATGGCGAAACTGTCTCTGTCTCGAGCTATTCTAAATAGTTTACAATCATTTGATAGTAAAATTAATTATTATATAAACTAAATAAAATGTTTAAAAATAAAATTTGAATATAGTTTGAAATTCACTTATTAACAAATAACGTTAAAAAATTATTTTAAAGCCAGTATAACAGCTTCTTCGCTTCAAAAGGTTGCATCCTATCTAGTATTTTCTTGCAGTATGTAATCGGTGTTACTGTGCAATGTGCTACATGAATCTAGATGTCAATTTTTTGTATAGAAATATATACTAATTTCGTCCAGTCCTCTGACCACATACATGTCCCCTACCCTTTGGCATATTTGATGTATCATATCCACTTGTATATCATCTGTAGTCCAAATAATTTCAAAGGATTTATAATCTGGACCAGCAGCTTAAACGGTTCTTTATGTTTTAAATTGTTTAACTTTACTTGAGTACGCCAGTGTCTTTTGCAAAAGTTGTGTCTTCTTGTTTTGGTAGCTTTGCCACATTTTGATTTATTATTAATTTTACCCAACCCTCTTTAACAATTATTTAAATAAAGTTAATAAGATCTACCTAAATAAAAGTCTAGCTTTGGTCTAATTTTTAAAAATTGCAAGTACTGGTCTGTTTTATGCAACGACCATGTAAAGGTGTCTGTGTGATTCTTTCAAAACACGGCTTCTATCTCGTATAATCATCCCATTATTATTATTGTTATTATTTGTTCTTACCGCAGACCAGCACAAAGATACGTAAGTGGTAATTTTAAGTGAAAGGAGTATCAGATACGGCAATTTTTATAATAGTGGCATCTACTGTCGTGGTTCCATAATGGCATTGTGGATCTAACGCTGATAATGTCGACCAGATAGATATGGTAGTCCGATAAAACGATGTATATAATTTGAATGATACTTTATTTAGAATGAATTACGTTGCATTTTTTTGATAATATACAAATATTATCATCATCAAACAGATTTGCTGCGAAAGGTTTATCATTGAAATCTCGAAGAAATAGAAAGTTCCTGGAGAAAAATAGTGGTAGCAGATGATTGTTGAGTTAAGAATATAAGAGATTCGAACAAGGAAATGCATTATATTAACGGATGATATATAATTCTGCCAATACCAATTTATGACTGCATAAATAAGTGTCTACTTTATTGAGTAATCCCAGTATTCTGAATACAGTTTAAATTAAGATAAAATGAAATTCGTAGGAGCATTACAAGCATGCAAAATAGAAAACCAGCTATCTTTAGTATCATTTTAAAAGTTTCAAACTTCACATTAATTCGACTTACAACGGAAATTTCTAATGGTCAATAATTTATAATCGCCACAGATGTCACAATTAAAAAAAAATTAAAATGTAGCTCAAAAACATTTACAGCCACTTTAGACTTTAGTCAAAGAAGCTGTTCTTCTTCTTCAAATTCCACTCTTATCGGAGATTGCAAATCATTCTGGCAATTATAATTTTATTGGTTACTCGCCTGAATAGTTCAATTGAACTGCATCCAAACCACTCACGGAGATTGCGTAGCCACGGGATTTTACGTCTTCCTACGCTTCTTCTACATTTGATTTTACCCTGCATTATATTCCTTAGTAGTTTGTATTTTTCACCTCTCATAATGTGCCCCAAGTATTCCAATTTCCTGATCTTTATGGAATTTAAAACTTTGCATTGATTTCCTAGTTGTTCGGGAACTTGTTCGTTTGTTTAGCGATCCATCCATGATATTTTCAAAATGCGTCGGTAACACCACATTTCAAATGCTTCTAGGTTTTTAATGTTGGATTTTTTAAGTGTCCAAGTTTCAAATCCATACAAAATGGTAGAGAAAATATAACATCGAAGCATTCTTATCCGGAGCGATATATTGATATCGCGATTACAAAAAGGTTTTCTCATTCTATTAAAAGTTGACCGCGCAATTTCAATGCGGCATCTTATTTCTTTTGTCTGATCAGTATCTTCTGTGATCCATGCTCTAAGATATTTGTACAAAGATATTTGTTCAATTTCTGTATTATCTAGTACTAGCTTAACTTTGATGTTTTGTGCTTTTGTAAATACCATGAACTTGGTTTTCTTCAAATTGATTTTTAGTCCATATTGCAATATAATATTTAGTTGTTCAGCAAGGTGTTGCAGTTCTTCTAGTGTTCCTGCCAGAAGGACGGTGTCGTCAGCATATCTTATGTTATTAAGTGGCTCACTGTTTATTATAAGGCCCTCACTGATCTCGGCAAGCGCTAATTCTGAGATGGCTTCACTGTATAAATTGAATAACATGGGTGATAAAATACACTCTTGGCGGACCCCACGGCGAATCTGGATATCTTTGATCAGTTCGTTTTCAACTTTCACTTTTGCTGTTTGATTCCAATAGAGGTTCCAGATGATTCTAATGTCTCTACTGTCTATGTTTTTATTTAATAAAATTTCTTTAAGTCGATTATTCTGCACTCTGTTAAATGCCTTCTCAAAATCAATGAAACAGGCATATACTTCCTGATTAATATCTAAGCATCTCTGCGAAAGAACACTTACTGCAAACAGTGCATCTCGGGTTCCCAGTCCCCAAAGAAGCTCTGAGTAGTGACAATTAATCAACAAATACTTGAAGACTTTAATTAGTATTAAAAAAAAGAGGTTAGTCTTTGTAAATGGGTATATTTATTTAAAAAACCCTTAAAAGGACTACATCAATAAAACAAACGTTTTCGGACCACACAGTCCATCATCAGGTTTTAAAATCGAAAAATGCTAGGTCACAATGCCTGAGCCACCAAAATACTAGGGTAAAAACCCTTTAAATTACATTTAGTTATAAAAGATTGTACATTGTGTTGTAAAATAACTGTGATGTTCAGTATTAAATTAAATTTGACTAGAGGTAACACATGGCTGAATCGAGTTCCAGAGCCGGTGAGAGAGCCGGTAATTAGTATTGTCTAAGCTTTCTTGACAATCATGTCATCACATCATAACAACCATAGACGTTTTGCTCAGTGGCGAATATCAATGTATCTAACAAAATTTAATCTGAATAACTATTTACTGAGTTATTCTTCTTCTTATTTTGCCGTCTTCTAACGAAGGTTGGTGATTACTTCTTTAAATGCTAGCCTATCTTTTACAACCTGAAATATCTGTTCAACATTGAGGTTAGTCCAATCACTGATATTCCTCAGCCAAGATTTCTTTGTTCTTCTTTCTACTCTTCCTTGGATAATGATGTGCAGAAGAGAATTTTTATCGTTTTGAAGTGTGTGGTCCCAAAAGTGTGAGTTATTAAAAAAATATATTATCTGCTTTGGTTTTGCTATCTTTGACTTATTTAGCAAATAAGTTTTAATATATTGTTTTAAAATTCTGATGAATGTTTCAGTAGTCTGACAGACTCACTTTTAAGTGAGTAAAACGGAGTAGTCTAAAATGCAAAACGGATATGCTATTATACGAAATATAATTCGAAATAAACCAAGGCTGCCGATAGATAAGTAATACGGTGATTGATCAGACATTATTTTACAAATGATTCTGTTGAGTAAGAGTTTAATAAATAAAGCAAGTGTAAAGTACGGTTAACGTTAAAGTTAACGATAAATATAAGTTAAGTAGGTATACTTGCTCAATTTATTATACCTACTCACCATAAAAATTTCAGTTTGTTTGATTTCAATCGCACCAAAAGTATGTTCATTTGGATACTAAGGTGTTAAATGGGTTGCATAACTATTGGGTACATAGTTACGTAAGAAATAGTGAATTTTTGTTAGAATTGTTAAAAATTTACAAATGATAGTAGAATGTACTCAAAGTGTCGAGTAACTAATCGTTTTAAATTTTTAGTTTTTTTACTTAAAACATAGGTTTTTGGTCAATTTATTTAAAATTTGCACTAATAAGTATTGATATTATTGGATAATAGCGTTACTTTTGTTTTGGATTAATTATTAATCATAAAACAAGACGATTAATCTTGGATTAGAATTTTTAGATGAGTAAATCTAAAGATCTTTGTGTTGAGAAAATCTCCTTCATTACTGCTCTATTCGAGAATACAGCACTTAGTCGGAGGGAGATAGTACGAAAACGTGATGTATCCCAGTCGTTATTGAGAAGATTGAGTCAAAAATTCAAATAAAAGCGACCTGTGACATCAGCTCGGAAGGGCCGGCGTAACAAAAAACCTTCAGGCACCCCCAGAGCGCAACGAATTTTAAAAAATATAGTTGTAACACACAGATGGGCCACCCATATAGATTTAAAAAATAAGTTGGAAGAAGCAGGATGCTCAGTATCGGTGGCTACTGTACGCCGAAATTCTTATGGAATGGGCTTCAAATGTCGCAGGCCTGTTAAGAAGCCAAAACTAACACCACAAATGCTTAAAAAACGCTTAGCTTGGGCTAAGATCCATAAAAACTGATCTATTGATGAATGGCAAAGGTAACTTATCACAAATGATTTTATTGTCTCGCTTTATAATTGTTATTCACATTCACAGGTTTGCTTCAGCGATGAATTCACATTTAAAATTATAGATGGCAAGGTCTAATTTGTCCGAAGACGTCCATAGGAAAAATATGAAAAGGGGTGGATAATTAATGCAATTAAACATATCACCTTAGTAATGATATGATCGGTGATTGGTGGCAAAGGTATGGGACGTTTGTATGTTGTAGAAGGTACCATGCGACAAGACCAATATAAAAGGGGTTTTGCAGAGGTATTAAAAACTTTTTGTTAAAACAAGAAATTCCCGCTTTTAACATGTCCTGGCAACTCACCAGACATGAACACCATTGAAAATGTCTGGAATAACTAAAAAGGTAGTTAGCCAAGGGAATATAAGGTTCAGTTGATAAAAGAATCATTTTGCATTAGAATCACACCGAAAATTTAATCGAAATCGCACGAAAATGTATAAACAGCATGCCTAGGATAGTGGCTGCACCGCTTAAAGGCAAGGTTGGCTTAACAAAATATTAATGTTATTATCAAATATTGCAATAATTTATGTTGTTTTTGTTCAATAAATATGCAAAAAGGTTACTATTATCATTTGTGTTATGTTTTTTATTTATAGCTAACACAGTTGTAATTATAATTAATTATAAAACACAGAAAACTAGAATTTGCTAAGTCAGTCTAATAAATTGAGTAGGGACTGTAATTATTTTAACGTTAAATATAACAGAAATGGTCTTTCTTTATACCGCTAGTGCAGATTGGGAGTAAAGCAGGATAATTTGCTATTTCTTGGGCATATGGTATACAATGAAAGTAACAGGGCCAGTCCATTCCAAATGTCGTTGAAAAAATATGCAAAGTACCCACTAAATAAATTTGACAAATATTAGACAATAAAAAAGAATAATTACTATTTAAATGGGAATAAGCCACAGTTAAAGGTTAAAGTACGTTTATTGACGTTTCAATTTTCACTTCAGAAATCGTTCTCAAAATACAAACATTAGTAAATTAAACAAATTTTGTTTTTTGTTACTTACTCATTTATATTGACAATTTAAATATACATTATATATTTTAAAGTAGACGACTTTGAAATGATATTGTCAAGATTTTTAAGTTGTGTTCCTGGGAAGAGTTTACTTGTAAGATAAATATATTTGGTAAGTTTTGATACAACTAGTATATCCAGTATAACTTCAAGTTATACTGGAAGGAAAAGTACAGGGAAAAAGATCGTACAGGGCATATTTTCAACTATAGTGTATTTTTATGTATGAGAGAATAATAAAACAATAAATTATGTATGCAAATCCCTAAACAGTTGATACGGGTGACTCAATGAAAAACAGATATTTGTCAACAAGTTTACAGAAGTATATAGGAAAACAATTTTAAATTGAGTATGACCACCAGGTATAAAGGTTGGAGCAGAATAGAATACAATAGTTGTGAGGGTTACTAATCCCTAAATAAGGTTGCCAGTGTCGGAGTGATGGAGGTTAACAGGTACTAATGAATTTGCAAGAAATGTAAGATGTTTATTTTATTGGTTATATATAACCAATAAAAGTTTAATAAGTACCTACCTATTTGCAAAATAAAGTTTAATTCTTTAGATAAAATAAAACGTTTTATTTTATCTGAAATGAGTGCATTCCACGAAGTAAGGGTTTCAACAATCAAACATTTAATTCTTTAATTCTAGGAATCTACGACAGTAATTAACTAGATAATTACCTTCTAAACTTATTCCACAGAAAATGTGATAGTGGGTTTTTCCATTTTGTAGGAAGGTCCAAGTGGCGTATTCAAAATTCTTAACAGTTCACTAAAAGTAGGTACTTCAGTTGCAAAGTGCAGTTTATTGTGTATACTAGTGTTATGGAAAATTTGGAAGTGCCGTGTAAACGCCGAAAAATTGGTCCTTTACCAGTTAATGAAAAAACATTAATATTTAATTGTTTTAAATCATTTACAGACAAACGTTTATGTGAAAGTGTTGATGAGACCGTTGAGTTAGTTAGCAGTACACTTGGTGTTGGGAAATCTACGATTTACAGAGTTATTAAAGAAGAGAAATGTGGTAGTTTTCAAATGCCACGTAATGCTCCAGGGAAACCAAAATTTCAAATAGAATATCATTTTAAAGAAGGACTTCGACGGAAAGTGCATGAATTCTTCTTTAGACAAGAATTTCCAACAGTGGATAAAGTCCTTGTCTCAGTTCGAGATGATAAGGATTACCCAGAAATGAGTCTAAGTACGTTATGGAAACTTTTAAAAGAAATAGGCTTCCGCTGGAAAAAGAATCCAGAAAGTCTATTTTATTAGAAAGAAGCGATATTGTCATATGGAGAAGACATTTTCTAAGAACCATAAAGGAAATAAGAAACCAAAAAAGAAAAATATTTTATCTTGATGAAACATGGATCAACGAGGGTCATACACCAAATAAATTTTGGCAGGATGAAACTGTTACAAGTCAAAGACAAAGACTTTTGTAAATAACTTATCTACTGGTTTAAACCCACCATCAGGAAAGGGACGCAGGCTGATAATAGTACACATTGGCAGTTCAGACGGTTTTGTTGAAGGTGGTTTATTAACTTTTGAATCAACTCGTACCGGTGACTACCATGAAGACATGAACGCTGATGTCTTTCAAGAATGGTTCGAACAAATGATAGATCTTCTTCCTAAGAACTGTGTAATAGTAATGGATAATGCAAGTTATCACTTCAGACTTATAGAAGGACTGCCCACAACCAAGTGGTTAAAAAAAGACTTGCAGAATTGGCTGAGTTCAAAAAATATTACGTACCATCCCGGATCTATAAGAAAGGAACTTTATTCGTTGTGTGCCTTCATAAAGAAAAATTTAAAAAATACGAAATTGATGAAATTGCAAAAAATCGTGAAATGACAGTACTTAGATCCCCACCATATCATTGTGAATTAAACCCGATTGAACTGGTATGAGCACAGATAAAGAGTGAAGTTTCAAGAAAAAATACCACTTTTAAAATTCATGATGTTAAACAGTTGTTTTTGGAGGCCGTAAATAATGTAAAACCTGAAAACTGGGAAAAGGCAGTAAATCACACTATTAAAGAAGAGGAAAAAATGTGGAAGCTGGACAATATTACTGATAAAATGATCGAGCCAGTTATTATAAATCTTGGTTCTGAAAGTTCATCTTCTGAATCTGATTTGGATTTGTAACAAGTAGCTGTAAGTTTTATATTAATATTTTTATTCATCTATTTAACATACCTTAGACGGTTTTAAAAACTCTTTTTTTTTGTAATTTTTAAAAATTAAAAAAAATGTGAATTTTTTAAAACCCTTTTTAATGTAGGCCAGTCAGTTCTAATATAGTGTGTGATAAAAGAGGTCACTTTTGTTTACATACACATAACACTTTCATAACACTGAAATAATTCATTTATTTTTTACAATTATTCAAGTAATTTTTCAATTAATCTTGAGCACGCCCATGGAGTGGTCGAAGGTACCAGTTAAAATTATGCTAATTACTCTCTCGTTCATAAAAATAAACTATAAATAATGAATTCTATAAACAAAATTTTGGTCTAGCAGTGGACTCTAGTTTATCTCCATTATTAGCCGATATATTTATGGAAAATTTTGATACAAATATTATTTCTAAATAAAATTTAAAACCCACAGTATGGTGGAGATATGTAGATGATGTATTCTCAATATGGCCTCATGGATCAGAGTTGTCGGACACATTCCTGAATTATATAAACGATAAAGAAGAGTGAATAACTATGGAAAAGGAATATAATAACACAATACCTTTTCTGGATGTTTTAATCTCTAAGAACGGTACTGGAATGCACTATCTTACAAGGAAAGGCGTCCCAGGAACGCAACTCAACAATATTGGCAATATCATTTCAAAGTCGTCTACTTTAAAATGTATAATGTATGTCTGAATTGTCAATATAAATGAGTCAAATAAAATTAAATTATTAGAAAATTTTTTTCACTAAGTAACAAAAAAACAATTTTTTTTAATTTACTAATTAAATTACTTTAAAATGCCACAAGAAAATAGCTTCAGAACAATAATAAAAAAGAAATTAGTTTTTAATGTATTGATACAGATCATATTAATATGGTTTATTTATTTAAAGTCCGTATATATTTAAGGAAGTTTATGTTTTAGCTTTATCTTTTTTAAAGAGCATTTTTACAAGAAAGTAATAAAACACCTAGTCAATTGATAAATCTTTTACACAAAAAATCTACAAAGTAGGTCTCAACCTTTTTATAGGCAATGATCGATGGTACGGTTCGAGCGTTCTCGACCGCTAACTTTATTTTTATCATCTCTAAAACCAAAAACCAGAGAGGAAAGTAAAGTATTTTACAGTTTACATTTTTCAGTTCGTTAGCAGTGGACCTCTCGCTGGTGCGACCGCAAATCCTGAGGTAGGTTTATTATAGACCGGAACTACTTGTAGAAATTAACCATAAAATTTTTTGAACCAGAAAAACGAAGGATACCGATACGCCGATGATCCGGTAGCGGCAAGCGGAACGAGCTTTTTGGAAATTTTGACTTTCTCGAATTGTCAACCGCGATATTATTATAATTCAACCGAAAAGTCTTATGTATAGTTTATTAATAAATAGATTAATGCAGCCTTAATGAAGAAATTATGACTGCAGTTTATTTGTTAATCAATTTTTTATAAGTACAATTTTTCAATTAGCAATAAATCAGTAAAAAAGGTAGGATCAAGACGTGAAAACATAGGACAATTTGATAAAAACTGGAAAAAGTGGTATAACATTACTTTGTAGAACGAGAAACACGTTAGAGATGAAGAATAGACATAACAATTTTCGATCTTTTTCAATTGCATGCTTTGCTGCTGCACAGACTTTTAGCGATATTTTTACGTTTTGAAGGGTTTTTCTAGTAGGCAATATATCTGCACAAGAAACTAAAAGAGATCGCTATAAAATAAACAGTTACAACTATTCCAAAGTTTAAAAGACAATGTTATATAAATATCTCTAACACAGTGTATCTTTAACAAGTGAGGTTACGTTGGTAATACAAATTGCAAAAAATAAAAAGCACGTGGTCGCAATGAAGTGAGTACAAAAATACTAAAATTTTTGGGAGAAAGTAAGATTAAACCACTTTGAATTGTCTTTAACAGAATTTATGATAGCCAGATATTACCAACTTATTGTCTTAAGTCTACATTAGTCACGATACTTATGAAACATGGTGCAAAGGCATGCTATAGGAGAATAAGTCTGATCAGTCATATTTTGAAGATTTTCCTGCGAGTACTACATACCAGAATATACAAGACATTCGAGGAGAGAATTAAACACTCAGTTTATATTTAGTTCCAAATAAATTTAATCCCAACGCCTAAGATAACCATGTCCATAGGCTCCCAAATAACTGCCTTGTCAAATTAATCTAGAAGAAAGAATCTGAAAGAAAGAAAAATGTTGGGATTTAGCAGTGGCTTGGTTACGAGGGAAGCCTTTTTCAATATTCAAGTACTGATACATAGATGCAAAGCTATTTGTAGTTTTATAAAGAAGGCTGATAAAATTTTAGTATATATGTGTAATAAATAATTACAGAAGGTTATCTTTGAAAGGATCAAAGTTTCGACATGCGATATATCTCTGAAGCTCACTGCACAAGGGTGTACTTAAACAGTTGTCACTACAATCTAGTTGCTATTAGGTTATTGGCATTTAAGCGGTGTGTATTTTTAGCAACTGGTGGAGTTACCATCTTTACTGCTGAATTGGCATGCTTAAAATTAAATTATCAATTTCGTTTTGAGATAATTAAATCATTTCCTGTGTAAGGTCTTAAAGAGCTTGTCTAGTATGAAAATTGTGTAAATGAGGAGAAATACGTCTCTGAAGCATATCCCATATATGCTCGATGGGATCAAGATCTGGATATTGTGTTGGCCAAGGTAAAAATATAATATCCTCATTAAAAAACAAATTTCTCACTATTCCTGCACTATGTGGCCTTGCGTTATCCTACATGTAATGTAAATTAGGACTTGCAGCAGTGACAAATACAAGAACAACAGATTATAAGATACGATTACTATATTAATACTGATTTAAAGGGCCTTCGACAAAAAACAGTTCGATGATTAAAAATGATTCCAGCTCATATCTTGCCTTGTAGACCACTCTATCGACAAACACCCTGCACATGCCTGAGGCTTTCTTGTCAAGCAGGTCCTTTCCAGACTCTTGCTTTCCTTGACTCAGGATAGAGACAAAACCTAGATTCATCTGTGAATAGAACAGAATTCCATTCTTGTAAGCCTCATTGCACATGCTGTTGTGCCAACCTTAATCTGAGTCTACGATTTATATTAAGTAACATAGGAATCTCAATCAGAACATCTGGCGTGCAGGCTAGCTTTATGTAATCTATTTCATATAGCCCACGTACCGATCCTGTCGAGGAGTAGTTGCACTTTGAAGACCTCCATGTCTTTCAGCAACATTACCAAATTGTTCATATCCATTCCATAATCGAAATCACGCTACTAGTCACGTCAAAATTATGTGCAACATCAGCTTGTCTAATCATATTCACTGCACTTGAATGGTTTGAACATGTGTTATATGCCGACGTTTCATAACTATCGTTGGGGTTAATAATCATGTTTTAGTAAAATTTTAAAGTAAATGTTTTGAAGCAGTTTTTCTTTACAATTTGAAGCATCCTACGAATTTGAGGCGCTGTCACTTTTGCCTTAATAAAACAGTGCAATTGACAGATTCATTTTCATCCCATATCTTTATTTGTAGATAACAAGTTTTAAATTCAAATAGTATGTAATAACAAAAAAGTGTTTTTATTGAAAAAATTTGAATGATAGTGGGTAGGTACTCCTTAGACATTCCAAGGTACCAGCACAGTGATAAATGTACCCAAATAAAAATTGTTAAAGTTATCGAAACGATGATTTTGATGACATAAGGAAATATCGAAGGACGAAAAAATCCAGGCTGCTGAGAAATGTACTAGATAATAAGTTTAGAAAAGGTTGCACCACAAAAGAACTATTTACAACAGTTGTAAACATAATTACATTGTTGGTATTTAGTTTCTGATACGAGAAGAATATAGAGAAGAAGATGAATGTTGGTAAATGGAACATTTTTTGCGTTTGACTGTAATGTTCGAGATTTTGTAGAGTATTTTTATGTCAATGTTTTAACAAAACTAAATTAGAAATTATCCGCGTTAGGCATAGAACATAAATCTGTTAATATTTAACTACACTATATATCACATTTAATTTATTTTTTACCTAATTTTAAAGCCTTTTCAAATTAAAGACTTCACATGTAAAAACTATTTCTGAGGATTATGCAGATGTTATTTATAATTGTCAGGCTTGAAAGATGTGTTATTGCTAAACTATTACATCAAATTTAATATCTTCATTAACGTATAGTAAATAAATTGCTAGTCTATTGTATATTTAAATAGCCAATAAAATGTAACATACTTATTTATCGATTATATTATTATTACCTCAGTTGTACCTAATAAATGGGACCTGACAAAGACAAGATATTATATAAATAGTTTCTATAATACATAGGTATATAGAATAATAATGGGTAAATTTGTACAAACAATTGTAGGAACTTTTGATTATATAATTAAATATTTTTTATCTGGTTTTGGTTGGGACTACATGCCGACCACTCGATGACCTAAAAATTGCCTTCTGCAACGAAGTACCTATAGGACAATTTTAACAGTGTGTGGCTTTGCATTAACATGCATAAAAGTAAAGTTTTCTCCAATATAACATCTGTAAGTGTGTAAGTGTACCCACTATATAAACTGACAGATTTTTGTCCATATACCAAACTCCTTTTAAACTTTATCGTGATTAGCGGCTGTATCTCAAGACGTGTCCATGCTCAATTGAAATGTTTACACCCTATTGCAGCAATTTACAAATCTCTAACCTTGTTTCCTATACACTCTTTTCCTTCGGTTACGTACGTAAAGAAATATTTAAGTCCCACCAGAGATCAAAGCAGACCTCCATTACTCCAATGTAAAATGCGAATGATGTATGGCAAAATTCATGCGTGTTTGACGGTGGAATAGGATAAGTTTTGTAGCTTTCCTTGCAGTCAGATATCTCTCCTTAAAACTTCTCTTTAGGGTCCACTCACTGCATATGCTACTCGAACTTACGAATTTATTTTTGCATGCGATTTGCAAAGCAATCCTGCTGGATTGGACAACACTTTCTTGTCGATGATGATAGCATGGAGTTTTTTCATATTGTTAGCAAATCTTTTAAACCGCTACATGTGTCACCCAAAGTGGTGCCAACATACCACCTTGTCTACCCCAAGGGTGCGGTCTACCGATCGGATTCTGAAAATTCCTGAAGGATTTGCGGAAAATAACGAAATGCAAGAAAATCCTTGTAAAAAAAATATTTGTTTGCAAGTAATCAACATTTGGAGGAAAATAAATGTAAATGAAAAGTACTCTATTTACAATAATTTTTGTAAGTAGAACGATAAACGTTTTGTAAATAATTAGAACTATACAGCCTAATTATTATATAAAAAAGAATTCATTCACCTTAATTCAAAAGAGAAAACGATTCAAGCAGTGATTCTAGCTTAAAATCGTAATGAAGGCAGCCTAACCAAGAATTAACAAAAAAATAGCCTATCTACCCATATAATTGTCTGCCGTCCTTAAAAATATGAGAAACAGGACCTCTTTATTTATCCACTTAATCCATAAGCAATAGTCATTCAAATGAGACTTGATGTCGCGGTACTTCTCTCATTTTCTTCACGATGCGTATCTTTATATCTAACAATCCCCTATGTGTACGGTCCTGATTCAGGATCTATGTAGCGCCTTTGGTGGTTCACCATCCGATGTTCGAATCCCAGTCGATTTAGGTTTGAATAAAACAAGCCATTCATCAGAATGGATGACGGAACTTTCTGAATTTTCCCTTTAGATAATAGTCTGCCCCATTTTTCAACCCAAATACCCAAGATCCGTCGATCAATGATTCTGTCGGTTTTTCACTTCAGCATCTCGGTCTAATGGGTCTCTAGTTTGTAGCTATCATCGGGTCTCTTCTCTTCCATCGTCAAACTTCTTGGCAGATGTTGTACCAGTCGGTTCTTGTATTCGCTGACTTTTCCGTTAAATGAACTATTGTGGTTAATGGATTATCTTCCACGAAGAAATACACTATTTTCAAAATATCGCAGGAATAGCTTTAAATTAATGGTGTTGTTGAGATCAGTGTAATGAAAAAAATTATTACTATGACGAACGGACTGTGTTATTTGGCATTACTTGTGAGGACAACGCAGAAACGGCATCGTTTCTCCACCTCAATCTCTTCGTATCTCTTGCTGCATGGCAACGCCACAGCACATTCCTCTGATAAAATCACGATTCTGTAGAAGTCATTCAGCAATATTTTCGTTCCATATATTGTGTTGTTGATAGTCAAGACTTTTTTTGTAAAGACATTTTTTTGTAAATCTCATCATCATCAGTAGTGTTGCCCAAAATCGGTCTTGGTCTTGCAGTCTTGGTCTTGTTCTTGCGTTTTTGCAAGACTAAGACCAAGACCAAGACCTCCTAATTTTAGCAAGACCATGACCAAGACTGACCTTGCAAGACTTAAGCAAGAACAAGACTAAGCCTGCGAGACTCTTGCGTCTTGCAGTTCGGATTTAGTGTTGTTTTAGCGAATATAGTAGTTCGGGTATATGCTTAAAGACTCTATAAGACGCACAAAAATATGTAATAAACATTTGAAAAACTGGACTTATGTGCATTACGAACAATACCATAAACATACATACCGAATCAAAATATTCATTAAAAAAACACATTTGACACGTGCACATTTATAAATAAGTATGATAAGTAATGGACTCAATTTCTAATATTTTATTAACTTGTGTCTTTTTATTAATGTGTTTTATTTTGTGTGTTTTTATTTTGTACTTGTGTGTATATTGTTAAACCAAGTAATGAGCACTCTTACATGTAATTACTACTTAGGTGGTGTTTGTAAGTTTTAATAAATAAATACAATGTAAAAATAAAATATTTTGTACATTCTTTCCCAGCAGACGAATTCTTCGCTCTGGAATTAATTGTCCAGATTTTGACAAAAGATAAAAAATTTATTATTACACTTATATTAAAATTTTATTTAAATATTCAAATAAATGGAATTGCACCAAACTAGAGGCTTTATCTTTAATGTTAAAATACGAAAGTATATTATTTAAAACTGTGAATCTTCTTTTATCACATATAGTGTACCGAAAAAGTAACATAATATGTTTTGCGATTACTCGTATGTTGGTGTCATAAATGCCGACAAAAAATTACATTATTAAATAACGAAGCCTATTGTTTATTATATATAATATTGGAGCTGTTGCTTGATAGTCAAAATTCTGGTCAGCAAAATATTGTGTGTCTTTTTAACAAAGGAGTTTGATATTTCAACTCTGCGGCGGGTTGTTATTATTTAGGCTGTTGGTATAATATTTTAAAGCAAAATATTACAATTGTTTTAAAGCAAAATATCACAATGTTTTGTTTCTGTGTATTTACCATTTCGGAGGGATTGACGGTTATTGTAAAATGACCAACTTATATTTTTACAATTTTGCAAAAGCCGTCTAAGCCGCTTTAAGTTATTTTTTTAATAAACTGTTTTTACTTATTTTGCTTTTGTACGTTTTTTAAGGAAGCCTGTAATTATTGAGATATAAAAATGTGAAAATAAAGCCTTATTTTCTATCAATTTTTTAAAGTAGGTAGATACATTATGCTCATTGACTCTGAACCATATATATGTGGCTTAAACTATTATTGTAGAATACCATACTTATAATTCTCGGTTTGTTATTCGGTACTTAGGGTATTAGATACCTACTACAGTGGGGCACGCAGAATTTTCCTGTAATGAGGAAATTTTTTTTATGCTACGTCCATTTCGAGTCCATAAAATTTGTGAGGAACAGTGTCGGAATAGTGCTCTGGGGTGGTTTAACCCCCAAAACACCCCTGGGTGCGCCACTGAGATAGTAACGAACATAAAGTAACTAGTAGTAGTTACTTTTTCGACATCACTAAACTTCATTCCCAATTAAGCTTTTCTTTGAGTCTAATGTAATAATTATTGTTTTCGATCTAATCCTTGTTGTTCCAGGAGTGACAAGTTTACAATTTGACATAATACATAGATAGAGATTCAAATATTTCTAGTCGGAGTAGTGAATTTGGAGGTGTAGATCCAAAAGACGTAAAGCAAATTTGATGAGTTTTTCAAAATAATTCATGCATCCCAAATTGCTTTGTGTAAATTTTGCCTACATAGAAAGGTTGAAATGAAAATGAAAAATACAAACGCTTTAGGATAAAGGAAGCATCTAATATGTTTTCACAAAAAGGAATTACAAATATTTCTTCCTGAAAATCCAAAATTTAATGGAGATATCATAAGTAAAATTGAATAAATAGCAATAGGCTAATGGGCAACTGCAAGACTTGCAATACTCTTGCTGCAAGACCAAGACCAAGACCAAGACTAGGAGTGCAATACCAAGACCAATACCAAGACCAGGTGTATTGGTGCAAGACCAAGACCAAGACTGTCTAAGTCTCGTCTTATTCTTGCATTTGGGCAACACTAATCATCAGTAGCTCGACAACCGTTGGTAATCTTGTTTTAAGTGTTCTCAGATCTTGTTCCACTTGTTTCATGTCTTTAAGTTTGGGTCGTTCCTTTGACCTTCTCCCTACTGGTGTTTGCTTCATTATACGTCTTCGCCGTTCAGTTTCCAACATCCGTTCAACATGACCCATCCAGCGCAGACGTCCGATCTTTATGGAATTTTGTAAATCTACCCGGCCATTTTATTTGAAAAAAGTTTGCTATTTGTGCTTCTAGGAAAATGTTATGGTGTTATTTGTATAATAGTAACTAAAGAAAGTTTATTATATATTCCTGAAAATGCTTATTACTACTTAATTAGTC
The DNA here is from genome assembly GCA_918026665.1 of Diabrotica balteata. Classification (NCBI taxonomy): domain Eukaryota; kingdom Metazoa; phylum Arthropoda; class Insecta; order Coleoptera; family Chrysomelidae; genus Diabrotica; species Diabrotica balteata. Next base: position 57,392,926 of record OU898277.1, read on the forward strand.
ATAAAAACTTTGTCTATAAACGGTTTGTTGCCTTTCATTATTTTGTGCAAACTAATCTGAGCAAAGATTATGGTGTTGTTTAGGTAGCTCTCAAGCTATAGCAGAAACGCGACGGTAGACCGCATACTATAGTGGTATAGTGACTGTTACCCAGGAGTTGTTACTCAAGGTGAAAATACATTATTTCGCACATTTCACCATAAATGACGTGTGCTGTACCTATGTTTTGGCAGTCTGGTAAAAATTTAAATTACTGTAGTCAATTTTACTTAAAAATGTAAATTATTAAAGAAAAGAACACTTTCCCATGAAACAACGAATAGTGGAAATACCAAGAAAACAATAAATAAATAACAATATTATTCATCAACATCAAACACGTAGAATACCATATATCAAATAAATATAAGAATAAAAAATAAAATCTTACTGTGCTCGATATAGGTAATCGAAATACTTACCTAGGTGTAAAATAAATAAGGAAAGTTAAGATTAACAGGGATTAGAAATTGGTTATACTGATTACACGTTTTAAAGCCCCATAAACCGTTCTCCTGGTAACTGATATGAAAAGAGTGCACTAGTCGAAAGTACATTTTAATGGGGTGGCACTTTATTGAAGTTTCTACGAAACAAGAGCATAAAGATTCGAATTTTCTCGAATCACGTCTTTGCCCCACTTTCCTCCTATTTATATTTTCAACTGCATAGATCTAGATATCTCTACAACTTGAGTTTTATCAGTTGACATGCGCTTCCACGATCCGACGCTTGAAGTATAGAATCCGGAGGGGTGATGACAGTTGACGACTTGCTATTGGTCGACGGTCCATCGAAGGAGGGTCTTAACACGTTCTCGCCGAGATCCACATGCCGTGGAGCGGTCCCCTCCCCTATGCGGTCTCCGACTAAAGTAGCGATCAAGGGACCCGTGTTTTGATGTTTCACTGTTTGGCGATTATCTTTGTTGTGTAGATAGACTACGGAGTTGATGTTTGTAGATGCTATTTAGCAATCGATGCATTGCTTTAGATATTATACTTGGGTGTAAGGTAAAAGATGCAGTTGATTGGAATATTTTTGTAATTAAAAAAATTATCACACATTGTGCTTATTTATTTCATCAATTAATAAAAAATAGAAATCGTTAGCATTTTAAAAATCATCTCGCGTGTATTTAAATCTTTTTATCAATATTGTTCTGAAGCTATTTTCTTGTGGCATCTTAAAACAATTACTATTTTTATCAGAATAAGCCAGAATTTAAGTTTAAAATAAGTTTATTTTTGATGTTTTAAAATCTTCTTTGGAAATCGTTCTCAAAATACCTTATTATTATTGTTATTTGGAAACGATTTCAAAAGCAGATTTTGAAATGTCAATACTCTTATTTTAAACATAAATTGTGGCTTATTCCCAATAAAATAGTAATTATATTTATTAAACTGTATAAATTAACTCATTTAACCAGAGCTTGAATTATTAGTTTCTATGAAACCCGTCTTTCCTTAATCTTTTCTCAGACGCATTGTTTTTAAAAGGGTAAGAGAAAAATTACTACTTCCAGTTACCATTTTTAATGCCCAAAATGTACTAGTGAAAATTAAACAATGAAAAACCAATATAAATCCCAAAAAAAACGGTCTCAACATAAAAGATAAAATAAGTATGTAAAAAAAGTAAATTGGACAGAACGAGAAATGGAGATATCTGAAAAATAGTAATCGATAAAGTTCCTTTATCGAAATCAATGTTCAAAAAAATTTGTATCAGCTCGACGGTAAAACTTCTATTCTTTTGATTTAAGTGACATAATCGACAAAAATCAAGATGCGTTTTAAAGGTAAAGAGTTCAGCTTTCGTACGCAGTTTTTGTGTTTTGCCCCAAATAAACTCAAAATTTTGTACAGGTGTTAAATAAATAAACGTTGCTGGATTTTTGCATTTTTTTATGATTTTCACGAGATGAATACAATCTATCCCTTTCATTGACTGGTCACTATGAAGTTTTGATTACTAGAGCACCTATAGTATGAAACCTAACCTTAAAAACCTATAGCACGAAATTTTAGTTTTGAGTTTCGGCAACAAATGTGAGGCATTTGAAATATACTTAAAAAACGCCGGAACAAACACTTCAGTTTCAGATGTAGCATTGGCATGTGTAAAAATCTACCCTGCTTTTTCGCCTTGCCAGTATAGGCAAGCGACCTACTGGTATACCAATTACTAAATAGCAAATGTGTTTTGTGCTTGCCACTTACTGGCCTATGCCAGTAACTGGTATGCCAGCTACCCGTCCAATTTACTGGCATGTGTGTAGCCTGCTTTATATCAAGTGGTTTAGAGAATAACTGGGTGTAAAATGGTATAAAATGAATGTTTTATGACGCAGTAAAATTTTATTGATATTTCCATAATGGATTTCTATAATTTCCACAATTTTCCATGAATAACTGATTTAAAAAAAGTGAAGAGTTACTCCCTAGATTTGTAAACAATTAATGTCCTAAAAGTTTTTGCACAAAATATTTATCAGATTCTTTTTATGAAGAAATTTATTTTAACACTAACACTAACTAGGTATCATAAAATTATATCTTAATCCTTAACTAAACTATACAATCAAATTATGTAATGTGGCCCATTCTGATTCTCTTATAAGGTCTTGGATATCATTTCGATCAATTTCTCTCAGTTTTTCGTAAGTTCGCCATCTTAATTGTTGTTCATCTTGGACTTCCCAGGCTCCATGCTACACCTTCCTAGACAGTAAAGAACACAAATCCTCTATTGGACGAGCCTGCGGCAAGTATGGAGCGGTGTATGATATGCGGTGTTGTCGAAGCCAATTTTGGGTTTCTTTTGAGTAATGGCATGATGTTTGAAGATAAACTGAAGCAATTTGGAAAAGCAGTCATAATATTATATATCAGCAATGTAGCAGTTTATATCAATGTAGCTTTAACTATTTAAAACTTCACCAACCACTTTTCCCACAAAAAGTCGGGATAGATTCATGTCCTCATCTGACAAGGACTTTATCTACAAATTTCGTTTTATGTTTGTACCTATCTAACACTATCAGGACATTCTTTCTCATTGTCCGTATAAAATCCACCATTTCCCTTCATTTTAGAACAACTCAAACTACAAACTACTATTTGGGACATACATACATTTCCTCTCAATTCCAATGATATCTTACTCTCAGATTTGTATTGACGAGCCAGTCACCTCGTTGACATTCTAACCTGGCTTTTTGCTCTTTTCACCAATCTTTCTAACCTCTGTGCAATAAATGAACGTGGTCTTCCACTGTTTGAGAGATTCAGACATGGTATTCCCTGCTCGCACTCCACTATTATTCCATAAATAGTTCTGGATGAAATGTTTTTATACTGGAGTATGCGACAGATTTCAGCTTTGGATATCCGCCCAACAAACTTGTAAATACTTTTTCTTATCTCTAATTTATACATTTTAAAGCGAAAACTTCATAATAAGTAAATTTTAAGTGACAGCAAATAAACAAATTGCTTGATTCCAAAGGCAACTCGATTGTATTTTCTTTCTGTTAATATTAAAGCCAATGAATTTTGTTCCAAAACTTTTAGGCCATAGTTAATAAGGCATGCAGAATAAGGTATATGACCTTATATGTGTAGAGAATAATATATTATGTGATGTGTATTCCTAATGTACCCCAATGTAATGTAGTAGATTTTATAAAGTGATCAACGCTATTTTTTTTTCTGAAACATCATTGCCAGTACATATTATATCTCTATATTTCACAGTTTTTTATTTGTGACCACAGTTTTTTGTGTTTGATTATTCAGCAAAGCTCAAAATTTAAATTTTTCTTATATTTTCAACTCCCTTATACCAAAAGCGGGTCAAATCTAGATTCGACGAATACCATAGAAATTTATGTAGAGTAAATTATTGAGGGATTTTTCGAGGGCTTCTGCCAACAGAGATATTGCTTCATGCCCGACTGAATTCGCTTAAGATGAGTTCATCATCCAATAAAAAGAATTGCTGATCTGTTTGTTCCTGAAAGGAGTAGAGGAGGAAAGCCAAAGAGGACCTGGAGTAAGTCCCTTAGAAATGTAATTAAGGTAGCCGACCTTACTTAGGGATAAAGGCAAAGATTATAATGACCAATAAGTTAGGCTTACAGCACAAAAACAGCAATCTCTTTGATTTTAAACTTTATTTTATCAATTAACAATTTTTTGAGTTATTTGTGAAAAATCAATGGAAAACAGAAGAAAATTTCTTCTGTTTTCTATCCAAAATAAATCTAAAAGTATTAATTTTTCGAAAAAACTCTACAGAACATTCTTTGCTTAGAATATATTGCCCTTATTGTCATATCATTCATCAGGTTATTTTCAATATAAAGATTCTAACCTCCCAGTTAGCCAGTTAGGGAAGGGAGGATTCCACCCCCCAAGTTAGTACCCCCAAGTAGCACCCTAATATAGGGTAGTAAATTTTGTTTTTTAAGGTATTTTCTACTTACTGTTAAAATATGTTGATAAATTCGTAGTTTAAAACTTGGGTAGGTACACTACACTAAGACTTGACTTACAGAGGTAAAAGATCAAAAATAAGCAAATGAAAGGGAACAAGAACATGACTGAGACTAAGAAAAAAATTAAGTAAGAATTTTATCGCCTACTACACCGTTTTTTACCCAAATTTTTGCTGCCCGTCTCTTCAATAATTTTTAAAGTCCGTTAGTGGTTTGTTAGATACTTAATTCATTAGATACACTATTCTGAATAACAGGTGAAAAAAGGACTTACCCTGATGATGCGAAGTAATCACAGCTGTCTTGTTTCCGCTTAGATAGTCTTCCTTGCAGATGAATTTGTTGTCGTCCAAGACGTAGAGTTCTTCCCCCGTGGAAAGCTGTTTCCTGCACACGAGGCAGGTGAAACAGTTGAGGTGGAACACTTTGTCTCTCGGTTTCCTCACTAAGTCAGTCGGTGATATTCCCTGACCACATCCACCACATTTAGTGCCGTACCGTCTGAAATGAAAAAAATTGGTTTATAAAAATAAACATATACCAACTGACTGCGTAACTCTAATCAACAAAATATTTTTGTGCACGTTGAAGGAAAATAATAAAAACACTGGCTTGTATTTATTAACTATTTTTATAGATAACTAATTCCTAAATATATTTTATTATTACATCAAATCTCTAGATCTAATCTAAATAATATTTATATACAATAAACAGTAAGATTTCTAATACATTTTGTCATTTCTCGATTTACTGCTAGGTCGATAATGGTGTCCATTTTTGCTTCTTGGAATGTTGTTTTCTTAAGACACAAGGATACAAGCCAATCAAGGGAGTTGTTTATGTCTTAATATTATTATATAGGGTTCTTATGGCTAGCAGTGAGACTTTGATTTACATTTAAAATAAGAAAAGTTTACCTACATTGAATTTAGAAAATCTCAGAAGACTTCATACTTGAGTTTAAGTGGGCTCCTACATCCAGGCGATATCCAGTACGCAACATGGAGCTCGCAACATCCTATAAATATTGCTGGTTAACATGTATCTCTTGAGCGTATTTAAAACTACTAGGATTCCTGGCTAGAGATTTTCGTAGTTTCATTGCCATCGTTTGTTTCGCGATATCCATCTATAGCATTTTTCAGATAAAAAAGCTTGCACGTCAGTCAAGATTTACGTCGTCAGAACCCCACAGCGTTGCCAAAACATTAGAATACTTAGTAAGTGAGGAATTTTTAAAATGTCAAGTATTTGTCAAACTATTATATTAACAGTAAATACACTTAGTTTTAAGACTACTGCAACACATTAAAATACATAGGAAAACATTTTAATACAAAATTATATATTCTAAATATTAAACTTACCGCTTTTAGAGCTTTAATAGTACAAACGTCCTGCCATTATTTCTTGTTCAAAATAATCTATCTTATATGAAAGCTTATCAGCTTTCTAGTATTTATTTGTTTTGGAATATCAAAATCACAATACACAACAATAATTAGTTTTTAAAGCTATTAATATAAATTTAATATGTATTTATAAATACAATTTATTAATATACAATATATTATAATCAAATTGTGTAAGAAATAAAAATATAAACAAAGTTCCTACTCTAAAAAAGCGGCAACACTTAATACACTTTTGCCACCCGCTAAACTGTCAAAAAAAATTTGAAGTATTTCCGTACCAGTTGCGTACAATTGTTTAATATATTTAATTAAAATTATTAATTTGTGGAATATTAGACTTAAGGTGTTATTTCATAAAATTTATATAAATAATAATAACAAATGTTTTTGGTTATTTAATCAATATAATTCTAAAATTTCTCATATAATGATGATTACATTGTTCTGATTATGCCACCATGTTGACGCCTATGAAAGATCGAGCAGTTCCGTATGGGTTTCGTATTATTAGTTGTGTTAGGAAAATTTGAACTTAAAGTTGATGTTCTGGAAATTTTAAATACAAACCATCGTCACTTTTTTGAAATCGTGACTTGCAAGTGTTTTACTTTGAAAAATGGTATAGATGTTCATTAATTTGTAAATTGGGTTGTTATATTCGAAATGTATTGGAGTGGATAATTTTCATTATTTTATTCATATAAAATTATGTAAAATACATGCCGCCTTTATAATTTTCTTTACAGTTTATTTCTCACAACAAATTGGCCTTTCGAATATAGAAAATTTAGACACTAAAATTCCCAGCATACATTAAATACCCTTTCTTCCTCGTAACAGCATAAAGTTAAAAATGCATCTTACAGAGTTCAAAACTTTTTCAGGATATGGCCTCATACGATATGGTGATAACAGAAGAATTCCATCTCCACATATATCAAAATAAAAAGGCTCCCAAATAGAATTCCCAACATACATTCAATACCAGTTTTTATCGTGATAGCACAAAGTTGAAAATGCATCTTGCAGAGTTTAAAATTTTTTTAGAATATGGCCTCGTACGATATGGTAATAACAGAAAAATCTTATATATACATATATATATATATATATATATATATATATATATATATATATATATATTTATATATATATATATATATATATATATATATATATATATATATATATATATATATTTATATATATATATATATATATATATATATATATATATATATGTATATATATATATATATATATGTATATATATATATATATATATAATATATATATTATATATATATATATATATATAAAGAAAAAGGCTCCCGAGTAGAATGCTCAATACATTCAATACTCTTTATTCCCCGTGACAGCATAAAGTTGAAAATGCATCTTGTAGACTCCAAATGTCTTTCAGGATATGGCTTCATACGATATGGTAATATCAGAAAAATCTTATCCACAGATATATATATATATATATATATATATATATATATATATTATATATATATATATATATATATATATATACAGGGTGTTTCAAAAAAAGGTAACCCCGTCTCTAGGGTAGGTAAAACACTGAAAAATAATTGGGGTTTGCTTAGTAAAAAATGTTTGTAACGCCATCCGTTTTCAAGATACAGGGCGTTAAAGTAAAAAAAAAATTTACGTATTTTTTACGATTTTGCCGAAACTACTGGCAACATTGTAATGAAATTTTATACGAATATGTTTTGGAAGCTGATACATCCCATGAATTTGTTTTTATATCTTATTCTCATAGAGGGCGCTAGCTACACGGATCGTACTAAGTATTATTCAATATAACTTTTTTAAGAGTATAATTATTAATCAAAATTTCAAGTAAACTTAAATATCATTCAATTTTACACGAAAAAGGTACTCTTGGTAAAACTCGATACTGTGTACAGTTTTCGAAATATTTTGATTTGAAAATTATGAAGTAATAATTGATGCTGGTATAAAATAGTTAGTAATTAAACAAAATTCACAAGAAGAAAATTAAATTAATGAAGAAGAACATAAAATAAAATTCAATTACAGTAAGTGTTCAAAATGCCCTCCGTTTTCGCGAATATACAAGTCTATTCTTTTTTCTAAAGATTCCATTAACCTTCTAAACGGTAAAGGATCATCTATGATGTCATTAAATTGACGTTGAATTCTTTCTTCCAATTCTTGACGTGAATTTACCTCTGTAGCATAGACTTTTTCCTTAATATACGAACAAACTGCGTAGTCCGAGTTAAACATACCTTGTCGCGTAAAAGTGGCTTCGTCCGTAAAAAGAATGCATTTTAAAAAATTTGGATTGTGGACTGTCCTTTGTTGCAATGTTTCACAAAAATCCACTCTAACCGGTAGATCATCTGGCAAGAGCTCTTGGACTTGTCTGTAATGATAAGGATGTAATTACTGTTGTTTCAGTATCCGATAAGTACTTGAAGAAGAAGTATTTGTTTGTCTTGCTATATTCCTTTCGCTAACTGTTGGATCTTGGTCAAGTAAATTTAAAATATTATTTTCTTTATTAATTGTTCTTGTTGTTCTTGGTCTACCAAAATTTATTTTATTTGGTCTCACATTCCCAGTTTCTCGACAACATCGTTCAACGGCTCTAAATGTTTTTTTACTTGGTAACTTTTCTGCTTAACGTGTCACAACTGCACTAGAACATTCGCCTAAGGTTAATAACATGTCAGTGTATTCAACATTTGGATACATTTTGATTTGATTTTACAAATAACAAGGTTGCAAAACTCCAATTATTGTTGATTTATCGTCATAATAATCAATAAATGTCAAATTTCTATGGCACACTTGGAGAAAATAGAGGTATTTCTATTAGAACTTTATGATTACTACCAGCATCAATTATTACTTCATAATTTTTAAATCAAAATATTCCGAAAACGGTACACAGTATCGAGTTTTACCAAGAGTACCTTTTTCGTGTAAAATTGAATGATGTTTAAGTTTACTTGAAATTTTGATTAATAATTATACTCTTAAAAAAGTTATAATGACTAATACTTAGTATGATCCGTGTAACTAGCGCCCTCTATGAGAATCAGATATAAAAACAAATTCATGAGATGTATCAGCTTCCAAAACATATTCGTATAAAATTTCATTACAATGTTGCCAGTAGTTTCGGCAAAATCGTAAGAAATGCGTAATTTTTTTTTTCTTCAACGCCCTGTATCTTGAAAACGGATGGCGTTACAAAAATTTTTTACTAAGCCAACCCCAATTATTTTTCAGTTTTTTACCTACCCTAGAGACGGGGTTACCTTTTTTTGAAACACCCTGTATATATATATATATATATATATATATATATATATATAAAGGAAAAAGCCCCGGAGTAGAATTCCCAATACATTCAATACCCTTTCTTCCCGTGAGAGCATAAAGTTAAAAATCCATCTTGCAGAGTTCAAAATTTTTTCAGGATATGGCCTTATAAGATATGGTAATAACAGAAAAATCACATCTCCACATATATAAAAAGGAAAAGGCTTCTGAGTAGAATTTTCTGGTAAATGCGAGTATTCAGGAATGTCGAGTTTGTGTTTCTGTAACATTTTTCCGATATAAGATGATTTAAATACTGCTCCATCACTATTTGGTCCTAAATCACCTACATCAATTCTAAACACGCTATCTGCATCAGTAGTCGCCATTAACACCAGCGAAAAAATTGTTAGTAATTAAAATTACTATAATCGGCAATTTAGAACCACTGGTTGATTGTAGTTAGCCAGGTTTGTAGTCAGTTAGATGATGTAAATAGTCAAATTGCAGAAACTCCTGATAATCATGAAACGGACAAACCAGATAACCTAAGAACCTATTCTTCCAATTTATCAATTTCGTCACTTTATGTGACAGAGGAATTCACGGAACCAGATACTATAATATTTATTCAATTTCTCAGGATGAAAGTTAAACTGTTCTTGTGAAACAGTTACTGGACTATACAATATGTTAAATTGAAGCAGCGATTGAATCCAATATCGACGAATTTTCCCTCTTTTTTCTGACGTCTTTTTAGAAATTTCCAAGCTACAACCCGGCAATATTTTTAATTCAATTTTTTATATCAAGTTAAAGCTACATATTTTCTTTAATATGTTGATATAAGTTTGCTTGAGAAAGAATGGTCGAAAATTAGGGTTCATAGCTGTTATAAACGTGAAATATCAAAGATAAATTAACAAGACAGCTAGCGCGCACCGCTACTGGTTTAAAGTGTCAGTTGTGTGAGTTTTTAAAGCATGCGTTGATCTTCTTCTTTGAGTACCGTGCCCAAGTTTTAGGCGTAAGTAGCTTCCATGATGATTTGCCGATATCGTTCTCGATCTTGCACGGCATGTAATAATTATTTAATATTTTATTTATTTAATTTAATATTTGCCGATATCATTTGCTGACAAGCCAGTCCATTGACGAAGGTTTCGGAGTATTGAGTATTTCTTCCTATAAATTCCTCTTTTTCCGTCGATCTTTCCGTTGAGTATCAACTGCATTATCCTCTATCAGCTTCCTCTCAATATATGTTCCTCTCAATACTCTGTTCAAGACCTCTCTGTTTGAAATGTGTTGAACCCATGATATTCTGAGCGTTCTACGATATAACCACATCTCGAAGGATTCTAATTTGTTCATCATGTTAACCTTTATAATGCAGGTTTCACATCCGTACAGTAATACATGATACACATAACATTTTAGGAACTTAATTCTCAGCTGAAAGTTCAGCTAAGAATTGTTCAGAATAGATCTAAGTTTCATAAATGCTCCTCTTGTAATTTCTATACGAGTTTTAATTTCTTCATCCGGATTTAGTGTGTCGTTTATCCAACATCCTAGATATTTAAAATGGTTAACTTTTGTTATCGGTTCATTATTGACAATTAGTTGTATTGAGCCAAGGTCTTGTTTACTAACCACAAGTAACTCTAGGGACTCGATCTACAAGGAATTGAAAATATTCGATTGAAAATATTCGATACCTTCAGCCATGATCGCGGTGTCATCTGCTTATCTGATGTTGTTAATAGTTTCTCCTCCGATTCGAACTCCACATTGCCCTTCCAAGGCTTCGGTAAAAATTATTTCTGAGTAACCGTTAAACAAAGTTGGGGACAACACACAACCCTGTGTAACACCTCTTTGAATACAAATTTTGTCTGTTTCTTTGCCGTCTACCAGAATAGAAGCTTGTTAATTCCAATATAGATGTTGTAAAAGTCTCAGATCTTTATCATCTACTCCAATCATTTGTAGATATAGATCTTGCATTGATAGATATATAGAAATATATCTACATATATTATCACGTGTCAAACCAGTGTCGTTGCGCCCTAACTCTATTCTACTTATATACTTTTTTAACTTTGATAATTCGCGTTTTATACAACTGGCAACCCTAATTTGTGACCATTTTTCCTTAGGCAGTCTTTTGTACCATCAATTTCTAATATAAAAAACATGCATATTATACTTCATGAGCAGCGTATTATATTTAAAAAATAAATGAAGGAAATAAAATATTTGTCAAAAACTATTAGATACTATTAATTGAATTAAAAATATTTGCGACCACTTTTTGGCAATCTATTATCATTGTATTGTCCTTATTTTAAATGTATGTAAAGGTATGTAAAATAGTGAGTTTGAGGAACTACGTTATGAACGTAATTATCCTGTAGTGGGATTTTGTACTATAAAGATATTTCAAATACTGAAGTTCCAGAATTGGTAAAGATAGTTCAAGCACTCTTGACCATGGAGCTGCGCTAAGGCGAAGTCAAATTCACGTAAAGGCAGAAAGGTTTTATTGTAAGTGAAATTATACAGTGCATAGTACAATGCGTTTCGCACGAAAGTGGGGACTAAACCAAATTTCGTCTACTGGCCTCATGTACTCTATTTATGAAGTATGTTGGATATTGTATGTTGCATGTTCGATATCGCCTTGGTGTATGAGCTGCCTAATACCTAAAAAAAGTAGTTTCATGTTTTACTCGTTCTCCTCTAAAAAAAGTTTAAATTCGTCACACTAGATGCTAAATAAACTTTTTTAAAATATCCAGTTACAATTATTCATTGACGCATCCGCAGTTGAATTAGATAAGAGATAATTACCTAAATTACTATTTATTATATATAAAAATATTAGATTAGAGGCAACATCTTGCATATTTTCAGATATTCGTTTTCGTTTCCAATCTGGTATTTGGAGCTTGTCAAATTGAATCTGTAATTGTTGATAAATAATTAGAAATTTTTTTATTATTTATTGTATTTCGGTTACTTTAATTTTTTTTATTAGGTTACTTTAATTGGCTGTATTCAAAATTATGTAGTTTTCCATTAACAGTAATTATTAAATACACTCATCAATAATAAATGTATTTATTACTGTGTATATTCCTCATAAAGACCAACATAAATACACTTTTAACAATAATCGAGGCCAGCGATCAATGATAGATTTTATAATCACAAATCGAGCGATGACTCCGTCACAAGTATTTGATGTCAGAGCACTAACATCTGCTAACCTGGGGACTGATCATAACCTTGTTTTATGCAAGATGCTACTAGAACGTCCGCAACGAAACAGAAAACCCCCAATGTTCATCGAAAAACATAATATAGAGTCGCTAGCAACAGAGAGTACAAAACTGCTCTATGAGAACAGGATTACCATCAAACTAAAAGAGATCGACTTAAAACCCGAATGGGGAGTAGAAGATACTTGGCAAAAAATTAAGAAATGCATCAACGAAGCAGCAGAAGAAGCGATTGGTAAGCGGAAAATTAACACGAGAGCGACAAACCACACCAAACCGTGGTTTTGCCAAGAGGTAAAAGAACTCTCTGAATTAAAACGCAAATGCTACCTGAGATATAAAAGCACGCAATCGGAAGAAGCTCATGCAGAATATGTCCAAATAAGAAACGAAGTAAACGCCAGAATAAAATCAATCAAAAGAGAACATTGGGCCAAATTCACTTGCGACATGGACTACGACCTATATGGTGCCCAAAAGAAAGTATGGAAAATGCTCCGCAACAGGAAAAAACCAGTTAACGAGTTCGTGCAGACCAAAGGAGTACCTATAGAAACATGGCAACAACATTTTAAAGAGCTATATGATGCTGAAGAAACGCTGAATATAAACGAAGGCGAAACAGATGTGAGTGCTACAATCAATGACGAAGAAGTAGAAGCAAAGATCAAAAAGCTAAAAAACAGAAAATCACCGGGAACGGATGGTATACCCAATGAACTTTTAAAATATGGAGGCCCGGAACTTGCAAGTAAACTGGCACAACTATTTAACAAAATATTAAACAAAACAGAAACACCAGAGGAATGGCATAATAGTATCACAATCCCCATATTTAAAAAAGGACAAAAAACCTGCCCACAAAACTATAGAGGAATAACCCTCTTAAATACAACAATGAAACTTTTCACGGGTATTCTCAAGGACAAATTGGAAAAGCAAATCACTAATGCTGAAGAACAACAAGGTTTTACAAAAGGGCGGTCTATAACAGACGCAGTATTTGTAATAAAACAAATAAAAGAAAAAGCTATAGAGTTCGGCATGCCAGCGTATATTTGCTTCATTGATTTGACGAAGGCATTTGACAGAGTTCGCCTGGGAGACATTCAAATATATTAATAGAAAATGAAACACCGACCAGTATAACAAAGATACTCCATAACCTAAATAACAACAACGTAACCAAAGTTAGAGCAGGAGACGAATTCACTGAAAATATTCCAACACCGGGAGGAATTAGACAAGGCGACAGTTTAAGCCCCTTCTTGTTTAATCTTCTCATGGGCAAAATTATCAACAAAGTAACATCTCTTAATCTCGGATATAGAATGGGCAACAAAAGAATTGGTATGGTGTGCTACGCAGACGATGCAGCAATTATTGCCGAATCAGAAGATGATCTCCAAAGGCAGCTCTTTCAGTTCTTTCAAACAAGCCGACTATTAAATATGAACATCTCTACCAACAAAACTAAATGTATGACAATAGCAAAAGATCCGCTCAGATGTAAGTTAGTGGTTGAGGACAACCCCATAGAACAGGTGATGCAATTCAGATATCTGGGCATAGATATATCAAGCACCCATGACCCAGTAAAGGACCTGAGGAGTCAGATCAACAAAGCATCTGCACTGTCAGGATGTCTGCGGGAGATAGTCTGGTCTAATCCGTATATGCGCACAGATAGTAAAATTAGAATCTATAAGACTTGCATACGACCGATCATGACATATGGCATAGAAGTGCGCGAAGATACCAACAAAACGAAACAGATGCTAAGGGTTGCCGAAATGAAAACCCTAAGAACAATAATGGGGAAAACAAGAAGGGACAGAGTGAGAAATACAAACATTAGAGAGCAGTGCAAAATTCAAGATATTGTAAGATGGGGAAGACAGCGCAAGAGGATGTGGTACAACCATGTAAGACGAATGGATGAGAATAGACTCCCAAAAATTGCCCTAGAAAACAATCCGCCTGGTTCAAGACCCCCCGGAAGACCACCTAAAAGATGGAGGGATAGTTGGCAATCTACCTCCCAAGAAATTAACCAGAGGCAGCTTCAGAATTAAACAGATCGAAAGATCTACAAAAAGTAGAAGAAGAAGAAGAGAAGATTACTGTGTATAACAATTATAGCTTATGTTTCTAAATTCAATTAACCGCATCAATTATCAAGATTATAAGCGGGGTAATATTTTTTGTGTAGTTGAGTAAATGTCTTGTTACTAAGCAAGGTGGGCTTCGTCGTCTCTACAAAAACTCTTTGTAAGAATCGAAAACGATTGAGTTTTAACTCATACAGCGTAACTAATAAACCAAGTATAAAACTTATACTGAGAATAAATCAGGTATAGGCAAAATCTTTACCAATAAACACGGAATAACTTAGATATAGGTTATACTTGATATAAGAATTTATTCCAAGATTATACCAACCCGCACCCTAGTTTAAGTCTGGTATAACGGTATAACCTATTTTATAAATGTGAAAGTCATCAGTGACAAGAATATATTATTTTTTGTATTATTTTGTGAGTAGCTATTTAATAAAAAAAATATGTTTAAGAGGTGTTGCGGCTGTCGAGGAAGTTGATAATTTAATTAACATGATGGAAAATACACGAAAAAGAAAAACTTTTAAAGAAATAATAAATCCCTTTTCAAAACACTGATAGAGAATTTAGAATAAAATATCGGTTTACTAAAGTCGGTGTAAGGTTTTTTGCAATTTTTAAATACTCAAACTTAACATATAAGCAAAGAATATAGTCTATATTCTTTGATATAAGATATTAAATAAAGATATATATGGTGTCAGTTGTCATTGTCAGTTTCAAAGAAAAATCAAAATTGACATATTTCACTCAATATTTCGTTGTTCCATGTATTTATGCAAAAGATTGCGACATTGCCAAACTATTATTTCGGAATAAAGTGGGAATACTTATAACTAACTTATACCGAGTTTATTTGTAACAAATTATTTTGGTATTATATTTACCTTATACTTAGGATAACTATTCTAAGTTTAAATACGGAATAACCTTAGAATACGAGTGTTTTATTAGTAAGACAGTTAGTAAATTAACGTTTTAAACAATGCGCCACGGAAGCAGTTAGCTCTATGTTGATGTTAGTTCAGGCTCTGTTCTTATAGCATTGTGAATGGCTATTTCAGAGTCTGCCACAATCATTTCTCTGTTCAGATTTAATCATAAATTAAGAATTTAATTTGCAAAAGTTTAAAAATGTTTTTGTAAGAAAATTCGTTCTTATTTGGTAGTAAACAAAAAGCAAGTGGAATATAACATCCATTTTCTAATATATCTTGTTAGACACGAAACTATGATAATTTCTTCAATATCGTCGTTAATAAAAACAAAGTTTTCATCTTTTATTATTATCTTAATAGTCATTTTTTTATAGACGTAATAGCGTCTGTTCTACTTTTTGATAAAACCGGTAGAGTTTTTCTTCTGATTTATAAATATTGTTATAAATATGGTGAATATCTTTGACTATCAAAGTACTTAACTGGGAAGGATTTTCTCTTAAAACAGAATCCATTTACCTTGCAAGACTTCTCACAAATGTCATTAGTTGCTTTAAGTTTAACACGGCAATTACAGGAGAGAAGCGAAAACATAAGAAGGGCATGCAATATAGAAACATAAATGGATGGGTAACAAAACGAAAACAGGTGTGGAACGAACACATCAGTAGAATGGCAGAGGATAGAATAGTACGAATAGCACGAGATAAGTCACCAAATGGACGAACAAGTATTGGCAGACCAAGAAAAAGATAGTGTGACAATTTAAACAATTTAGGAGGTTAATATTGAAGAAGAAACAGGCTTTAAAGCCTACGTACTAGAAGGAATAAGAAGAAGAAAAAGAAGTTGCTTTTCCCAGAAATTATAACGCTAGTGCTCGGGGACTAGTTGAGTGGTGTCATTAAAGCACTCTAATTAGCATCGGTAAAAATTAAGGCTAGAATTATATTCTAGTACCTACTCGGAGACGAATTGAGGGCCGACCAATGGTACACTGGTGTTGCCGGCAACACCGTACAGTTGCAAATAAATTTCATTACGATTATTTTAGAATTTTTATCTTTTTACATCACTGATGTCACATAAGACACCACAATACAATTAACCTTATAATCTTGAATAGTACTATCCTTCAACAAGTAAGGCTCAGGTTGAGTTAGAAGAAATCGTGCGTGCTTATGAGGCTGGTAAGAGTGATGAGGCTATCGGTTTAAGTAATAGAAAATCTGAACGTTTGAGTTAGGTTGAAGACAAATAGCTTAGGGAATATAAACATTCTGATGCCATTTTAGCAGAACCAAAGGTTAGTGATGATTCGCACAGAGATAGCGACCAAAGAAGAAAAGTAATATATGAAAAAATGGTTTTTCTAATTTTTCTCAAAAAACACTTGCACCGTTTAAAAAACATTGCTTCGTCTACCAGGTCCAAAGGCTCACGCTTAAACTACACCGGAAGAGATTTTCGCTTGGAAAATCTTTTTTAGAGACTCAGTGATAGCTTATATTACACAATACATAAACCAAGAAATCTTTAAACAGTCTACTAAAGTTAGTCGAATTCCAAATTTTACAACTGCTGCAAGCAAAGAGATTTGCCATTATTAGGTTTTTTTATATATGAGTGGTGTTCTTAAAACTAGGAATCGTGATAATATTTGCTCTATAAGATTTTTTGAAATGAATTTATTGAAAATTGTAAAGCTTAATTGTACTCAGTTTCCTGGACAGATGTCCTTTTAGTTTTAGAAGTTTATATTTCAAATAAACCTGACAAATATGGAAAAAAAATCGTTATAGCTTTGCCCACCAAATCCTTTATTCGCGTGGATGGCACCAATGTGACCATAGCTACTTGGTTTTCAGATCCTCAGATCTTGTAGAAAGGCTTTTACAAAAACAAATTGTTGACAACGAATAAGACCATAAGAAAAACAAGCCTGACATTCCACCAGAATTTTTTTAAATAGTTCTGACTTTGCTTTTGACGAGAATAAGACGTTCTCCAGAACCAAACAAAATTCAGCTGATGTCAACATTTAGTATTTATGGTGTACCTACTTGATGAAGATACTAGCAAGACCGACATTGTTTTATTTTATAACTCTGCAGAAGGTGCAGTAGACACTCATGATCAGTTGTGTCATTCGATGATCGTGGCTAGAAAAACTTATTGGTAGCCTCATTTTTATCGCATGCTTGATAGTGCATGTATTAATAATTATGTTATTTATAGCGCAGGTAGAAAATCGGAATCAAATTTTAAAATTATTCCTAGGAAAGATTTTTTCGGCATTTAGCACTACAGTTGGAACTAATTACCTAAAAAAGAGGTTAGAAATACCAACTTTGTCCAAATTTTTGCGCTCCATGATTTTGTATAATCTGGTAAATTCAAAACAAACTCAATCTAAACCTAGCAATAATAATAGTAATGTCACTAACTCAAACAAATATTGCATACCTATCCTTACCATACATGTTGAACATTTTTGGAAAATATGACATCAAAGTTGAACATAAATCATCAAAAACATCCGGAAAATATTTTTCAAAATTTAAACCCAATGTTAATTAAGATCATCAGTTGGAGGTTATTTATAAAATAAATTGATAAGACTGCAACTCAACAGATATTGAGCAAACACACCAATATACATAGAAGGATTAATGCACACAAACAAACAAATTAAACACAACGTCCTTAGATAAGCATTTCTAGAAAATAGCCATCCTTTTGATTTTGAAAATACAGAAATTTGATATTGAATTTGATACAGAAAAGTGCATAATTTCGAAAAAACGCCAGACCTGACAATGCAAATATTGAGCACAGAAATCAATCAAAAGAAATCCATAAATAGCGAATCACGTATTTCCAGTGGGAATCGTACCTGATATGCTAATAAAAGATTGATGACATCGAAATTATTAGACAAAACAACCAAAATTACTATCTACATAACAATAATTAGTCCCGTAGTAACTTAGAGTTGTGAGACCTAGGTAATGACAAAAAAAAGCAACTCAAGATATTCGAGAGAAAGATGCTGAGAAAAGTATACTGCCAGTGCAAGAGAAAGACGGTACAATTAGAATCAGGCGAAAAAACAAGATTAATGAATTGAATAAAGGGCACAATATTGTAAGATTTGTTAAAAGTCAGAGATGACTGGGATATGTTCAAAGACAAAAAAATACAAATCAATTAAAAATATATTACAATGGAAGCCGATAAGAAGACCAACAAAAGGAAAACCCAGAACGAGATAATTGGATGACGTGGAAGACGAAGTAAAAACTATGAATATAAGACGTTGGAGAACAAAAGGGCATAACAGAGATCTGAATGGAAGGATGTAGCCAGACAGGTAAAGACCCATTCAGGTTTATAATGTCAAAAGAAGAAAAAGAAGAATAAAATTAAATCAAGACAACCAAACTATAGAAATAAAGGGACGATGGCATGGGCTTAATTTGGTAAACTTAGTTACATTTTGAAAAATAAAAAGTATTCTCAATTACGTTAATTACAGAAAATTTACTAGAAACGTAGAGTTATAACATCGTCTTGATTGATAAAAGTTTGTGTACTTTACAGATACACTACAAAAATTCTGAAATATACAATAGCTGTATATTTGATGATGGTATGAAAGGATGATGGATGATAAGAAAAAATCATATCACGTCTTTTGCATAGATAGACGTATTTTATTTTGTTGTCGTTGCGGACAAATCGAATATTACTAAAATCTTAAAGAAAGATAGGGTTACATAGCCGTAAATTCCATATTTATTATCATTGTTTTCTTAAATGTTTTAGCACTAATAGAAGTCTATGAGTTTTTGATTTACTCCGACACTTTGCTGACGTTAATTCTCTGTTTTTACCATTTTTTAAACGAGCTGTTAACTGTGACTATTCAGCCTTCTAAGGTTTCCCACAATAATTTTCCACTAACATATTTTTTACATTACTAAAAAAGGTAAAACTCATTGGCGGCTCAGTAATGTGGGCAAAGAATAAGATTCTTCGCACAAATTCGATTACTATTTTAATTTTAATTACAGTAATTGAATTTGATTTAGTGATCTGAAAACTTACATTTAAAAACTGACTGCATTTACATATATACATTATTTGTTGGCATATATTAAAAAATAGTTTATAGATAAATATTTTCTATAACATAAAATAATTATATAATTGTTACAGCAATATTTTATGAGCAATACGAATGTATGATATTAATAGACCTACAGTTAGCCACGCTAGTGAAACGTGGGTGAAACAAAGAATAATATATTTAGAACATATGAAGACTTTATTCCAATAATTGATCACAAAATGGAGCGGTTGGTGGTCCAAGGAAGGCCTCAGAGTCAACGCCAACGCAGCAGATATCCTCAGAGATGGGTAGACATTGCACGAAAAAGCTTCTCAACAAACAGTATACTAACGCAGTACATTTAATAGATGACCGCGACCAGTGGAGAAATATCATTAAACAAACAATCCGAGCTGCTGAAGCTTAATGTTGAACCACAACACATCTGCTAAGATGATATTGACGATGATAATGAGAGACTTAAAAAAATCCCGCTTCACAATCCCTTACAAGTAAGGGACTATCTGGATATTAAGTATCGGATCATGATAGAGTCTAGCTGCAGGTAAACACTTCTTACTACATTCACATAACATCCATACCATGTCAACCAGTTCTTTCGTTTTGAAATTCACTGTTGTAAAATAATCAAAAATCAAGACAATATAAAAAATTGATTTAAAACTAAATTGTCAATATGTGAAATACCTTCCTTTAAATGCTATAGAATTTTATTTTGACAACCTTCTACGAACTTCTATTTCTATGATAATAAGAATGATATAAGACTGGCGATTAGTAAACTCAAGTATAACAAAGAACCATCTACGAGAATAATAAAATAGAACCATTTTAATTAATTTCAAACTGTTTGTTCTTGTTTTAGTGTAGTGCTTTGTACAATTTTATGTTAAAATTTATGTTTATCACATTCTACGCTATGTTTTAAGTGAAAGTACTTGGGCAAGATTTAATTGTTAAAATTGTGCTCGATATTTGCCTTTCATTTTTAAAGTTCAAATATAGAATTTGCAATTTAGTAAGAAAACTAGTCATAGAATATCTCCTTTAACAGAATTTCAACGACAAAATGACTTTGCTGTCCATGTATCAGAAATATAGCTTTCATACGAGGACAATGCTTCTTTTCTCTTATCTTCAACAGATCAGTTGAGATATTTTTGTACAATCGTATAGTTTTGTTACCATGGCAACATTCAATGATTGCTTTTTGTGGTCTGATTGATTTTATTAATTCAGATTCTATAAATTCTTTTGGTAAAGAGGAGTCATCAATAATAACTTCAGCATTTGCATCTTACTGATATACTTGACTTATTTCCTTGGTGTTTAATGTAATTTCCTTAAAGAAACCACTTAATACATTATTGTCTTCCTCTTCCTTACTCACTTATGCCTTTTCCGTTTACCTTAATCGTAATAGTGTCCGTTTTTGCTTGGATGTATTTCGTACAGCTTTAAAACTTACACTACACATCTTACGCTACTTGGTATGATCTATCTATATTATATCTTATACTATCCCTTATTTCAGCAAATAGAATGATTCTAAAAAAATTCAACGAAAATACCAACGAAAAATTATCTTGTTGAGTACGCCCTTGTATTTTACGACTTCGCCTATATCGTTTGAACCGTTTGTAATCTTGGTCCTTAAAACAGGCTTGTTATGCAGGCTTTAAGCTTGTTAAGTCGATAACGTGTTTGTTGAGACGGATTTTAATAATATATTGGCACTTCATATTCCATCAAGAATTTATATATCGACAAACGAACAACAAAAGGACGTGGAATGCGGTGATAATAAGAAGAATAGGTGTCAGCCTTTACGGACGTTCATTTGTACCAAGAATTATGTAGGACGATGGAACTATAAAAATTATTGGGGTTTTATGGCTGCAAGCGAACACTTGTATATGGAGCATAACAGTAAAAATGTTTTCTAGGAAATAAATTTTTATAGAGCGGGCTGTTAAAAATTTGAGATCAATATTGTATGTTCCTTTATATGACAAGTCTGTGGCGGAAATGTATAATATTAAAGTTAATAAACATTATACTTCTCTTTAATATAAAGCTTTGCATTCTAACATTATTCATATCTGCACATAGGCAGATTCTAGAAAAGTCACTAGAATATAACATAGATACACACTATCTCTTCGTCGACTTTAAAGCAGCCTATGACAGTGTGAAAAAAACTGCATTATATATTTCATTGATAGACTTTTGGATCCCACCTAGGTTAGTTAAGTTAACCCAACTAACAATGCAAAACGTAAGCTCCTGAGTTAGAATTGAAGGAGAACACTCTACGTTCTTTGACATTAATATTGGTCTAAGAGAGGTGGATGCGCTGGCGTGTTTTCTTGATTAATGAGACAATTAAATATTAGAATGAATGGAACTATTTTTAATAGATCAACGCATATTCCTGCATTCACTGACGATGTAGTTATAGTGGGCAGAAGTATGAGAGATATGGTGCAGTGGTTTACAAGGGTTGCGAACGTGGCAAGTGAATTAGGACTTGTGGTAAACGAGAAAACAGCAAATATGTGTTGGTTTCTAAAAACCTCCTAAATATCCAACAGAGAATTCAAATTAACAACCATACCTTTGGGCAAGTCAAACAATTCACATATCTTGGATCGCTGTTAAACGCAAAAAACACGACAAGCGACGAAATAAAAAGACGCATAGTAATAGCAAACAGAACTGTTCACGGTCTCTAGAAATATTTAAAAAATAAAAATATAAAACATGCAGTGAAGCTCAGTACGTGCACCTTATCTCAAAATGATGAAAGCTTTGTTGGTATTTTTGAGAAAAAAATTCTTAGAAATATTTTTTGGACCCTAAATGAAAATGGACTACTTCGTCGTAGATACAACTTTGAACTATATCACTTATACACTGATCCAAATATTGTGAAATTCGTTAAAGTGCAGTGACTTAGATGAGCTGGACACATTGTTAGGATGTCAGATCACGAATACACGAAGATATTAACATTTTAAAACTAGAGGGTACTAGAAGTAGGGGACGAACACGAAGGATATGGATTGATGATGTGAAAGAAGATCTACAGATTCTAAAAGTCAAAAGATAACGGGAAGTTGACAGGAATCGACAGGAGTGGCGATTTCTTTGTGAGCAGACCATAATAAGGTGAGCATCGATAAAGTGGTATCGATCGTTAGCCCAGTGAACCGATTTATGACATCTAATTTCTTGCCTAAACAAGACATAATCAATAAAAACTTTTGGAAATACTTCAAAACTGAAAGACAAATAATTACTTGCAACAGAAAGGCAGTGTAACTGAACCTATAGTAATTATAGATTTGTGTATATCATATAATGTTTTTAACTAAGCTTACATGTCACACTTAACCATACTATACCATGAATGACTTCTTCTTCTTCATGTATTATATCCTTTCAGAACGTTGGTTACCATCATAGCTATCTTATTTTTATTCACTGCCATCCTAAATAGCATGCTTGTCTAATCTCGTAAGTTTTTTAACCATGAGGTTCTTCTTCGTCCTGAACTGCGTTTGCCTGCTATTTTTCCTTGCATGATATTTTATAGTAACCTATATTTGGAACCTCTCATTACATGTCCGAAATTCTTCAGCTTTCTCTGCTTGATGCTTTTTGTGATCTCAGTAGTCTTGCTGACAAGTTCTAGTATTGTGGAGTTTCGAATCTTTTCCACCCAGGAAACTTTTAAAATTCTTCTATAGGACCACATTTCGAAAGCCTCAAGGCGATTTAGATCGGTTTTATTCACAGTCCAGGACTCGACACCATGAAGTGAGACCGAGAACACGTAGCAGTGAAGTAGGTGGATCCTCAATGCCTCTCTGTTACATAACACCTTATGACATCCTTTTAAAAGCAGCTCTAGCCTGCTCTGTTCTAGATCTTATTTCGCCGTGACTTTATGCGTTACAATTTAATTGCTGTCCAAGGTAAACAATTTTATCAACTTGCTCAAGTTTGGTATTATTTACATATATAGACGGTTTTACATGCTGTTATTTACTTATTACGAGTATTTTGATTTTCCGTATGTTCAGATCCAGATCTGCCTCCCTGCAACTCTCAACGACACTATCCAGTAGTGTTTGCAGATCTTCTTGACTAAAAGCTAGGAATACTGTATCATGAATGACTAGAAGAAGAATATTATATCCAACTAAGCTGACCCAGCAAACGTTATTTTGTTATATAAACTATTTTTTGTAAATATTTTGGTAACTAAATAAAAAATTACCACTTAATTGTAAGTCCCTAGGGATGAGGTCTTTGAGTAAAAGTGGAATGGAGCGCTGTAAACGATGACGGCCTATAGAAATAACAAAACACCAACCATTCATTGTTGACCATTTGCAATATCATGCACTATTTCTGTTGCTCTGATAATTAAGCCATTCAATAGTTCAGGTGGCATTTGAATATCTAGCTCATACACGAATGCTAGACGAAGGAACG
>OU898277.1:57417696-57435696 GCA_918026665.1 Diabrotica balteata
CCGAATTATCCTTTTCTGAGAGACAAACACTCTTGCAGCATTCACAGCACTACCCCAAAGATTTATATTGAAGGCCAAGTGAGAATAAACAATTGCATAATAAACATTCAATAACTATTCCTTTTTAAGAAAGCTTTTTAATTGCAATATTGCGTAATAACTACTATTTATTCTTTTTACACTCAGTAAAATCTTCTGATATAACATTCAGTTGAACAGTTAATTCCTCGGCACTTGAAGCAGATGTAGCAATGGTTGTGTCATCTGCATACATAAATATGTTATTTGAACTGACATATCTGGGCATATCATCAATATAGCATAGGAATAATAACGGCTCCAATATTGGACCCTGAGAAACCCTAATATCAATATCACCATAATCTGATCGTGTGTCACTAAGTTTAACGAGGATCTTCCTAGAATGTAAATAAGATGACAGCCATAATAAGAACTGACCCCTAAAACCAAGATTTTTTAACTTCTCTATAGCAACTCTTACGTTTATGGTATCAAAGGCTTTTGAGAGATCAAAGAAAAGTGCGCCCGCAAAATCTCCCCGATCCAGTGCGTTGTGAATGAAACTAAGCAATTCAGTGGTAGGACTCTCTGTTGATCTTTCAGATAGAAATCCGTGTTGGTTGGAAAATAATATATTGTATTTACTAAGGAAACTATACATTCGTTTGTATACACATTTTTCATAAATTTTACCCAAAATAGTAGGGACTGTAACTGGCCTGTAATTATCTAAAATTGAATTATCTCCACATTTAAATATTGGAGTTACAACTCCTACCTACACATTATGTGGAAAAATACCCTGTTCAACTGATAAATTTATTAAATTTGCAAGGGGTTGCGCTATATATTCACTAATACACTTATTAAGTTAGTTGATATGCAATCAATACCTACTGAGGTAACATTTTTCAAGGAGCCAATAACCTCTCTAACATTATATTCATACAGGAAAAAAAATAAAAGGATTTATCTACATGTTGTGTGGTATAATGATCAAAATTGGTATTTTTAAAAATATTTATGATTTTATTTTAAGGACCAGTAGTAAAATGCTCTACAAAAGCGTTTGTCATCTCATATTTATTAGTAATAATTTTATCAGCAAGTTGGATTTTATCAAAATTATTATGTTTTACCGTCTTACCTATTTTTTTATTAACCGTCCGCCATATAAACTTCTGCTTTTGCTGTATAGTATTCTTACATTCCAAACTATTTTGAAAGAAACTCTTTTTTGTTTCGTCGATTAGTTTGACATATTGTTTCTTTTTTTCTTTATATTTTAAATGAATTTGTCTATATTTCTAGAATTATTTGATAGCCAAAAAGACTTCTCAAATATTTTCCCTCGTGTATTATTATCATTTGTTACAAAACTATTTTTAGACTTATTGCAAATTCTTTTTGTAGTTATTGGACAAAATACGTCCATATGGTACGTGAGTATCTTCAAAAATGTTCCAAATGCCAAATTCGCATTATCGAGATATTCGTAAACCTGTTTAAAATTTTCAGTAAAAAATCTGTTTTGTAAATTTAATAAATTCGATTGGGAAAGATTTCTGAATGTTACGTTTTGATTTATTTTAAATTGTACTTTTTTTGGGTTTAGCACAGTGGCGGCTCGTGACATCTGCTATAGGGTGTGCTGCATGAACCACGGTCAATATAAAATAATAGAAATAGAATAACATACGAAAACAAAAACAATAAAATTAGCTTTAATACTAATTAATAGTAACTAATAACGACATGCTATAAAAATCTGATTAACTTACATTTATTGCATTTTTCTAAATTGGAAATTAATACGCCGGTCCTTTTTTGTCGCAAACTTTTCGATTACTTTATCGTTAAAGTTCGGTATTGAAGCGATGAACTTTTTTTCTATCGAGAGTGTGGAAAGGGCTGTTAATCTGTCTTCGCACATTGAATTTCTTAAAAATGTTTTGATCCGTTTTAAAGTTGAAAAACTACGTTCAGCTTCTGCTGTGGTCATTGGCGTAGTCACCAGAATTTGTATCAACTTTTTGGTTTCTGTTAATATGTCCTCTAAATTATTAGAAATTATAAATTTTAGTAAAGGCACTGCACCTTTTAATGTTCTACACTCGATATTGGAATACAAAACTGACAGTTCTGTTCGCAAACGGTTTTTATCAAAGAAGTTATAAGCTGTACAAGTTAAATCCAATTCATTTTCAGGAAACTTATTATTATATTTTTCGAAATGTTCTGAAGATAAAAGTGTTGCGGCAACTAGATGATTTGTATATGCAAACCGTTCTTTTGCATTGTTTATAATAACATCACAAACTTCTAGACAGGCAATACGGTGATCCTGTTGGCTGTTATTTGGGCGTTTCCTTTTTTGGACACTAGGCGCCGCATTTAAATTTGAAGCTTGATGTATGATAGGGTCTATTTTATTTCGGACATTGTTAATACTTTGCTCAAAAACATGTATAGCTTTCTGTGCTTCGGTTGGGTCCATGTTCTTTTTTTGAAGATTATTGTACAAAACGTCAACATGTGGCATAATATAATGAAAAACAGTCAGCCAGAAAGTAAAATTTTGATCTTCCAGAATACGTCTAAGTCCTCTTGCTTCCTTGGAAGTAATAGCATTTGACTCTTCTTCTAGTTGCTCCATACACTCAATAATAAAGTCTCTATATTCGTAAACGACATTTACTGTACGAATATTGAAATTCCAGCGTGTAGGGATTGAACGAGGAATATTTTTTCCAACTATTTGATTTAAGACAGCTATTCTTTGAGGTGAATGACTAAAAAATCCAGGTATATCATGTAAATCTCCAAAAAATACGCGTACTTGGGAATTAATAGAACATGCTCTTGACATTATTAGATTCAATTGATGGGCGTAACAGTGCACAAAATGAGCAGTTTCATATTTTCTCTTAATTATTGTTTGCACTCCGCCATGTATCCCACTCATAACAGCTGCTCCGTCATAACTTTGTGCAATGAGCTTATTTTTGTTATTCTTTAATATTGGGTCTAAAACATTCAAAATTGTGTTAGCTAAGGTTTCAGCATCATGTTTTTCTGGAAGCAAAAAAGTCCAAAACCTTTCAACTGGAGCACCGTTTTTTACATAACGAAAAACAATGACCATTTGAAATTTCATAGAAACATCCGTTGTCTCATCAGCTATCACTGCTAAAAATGGGGCTTCATTGATTTCGTTTAAAATCTCCTCAGCGTATACTTCTAGCATGCAATCCAAAATATCATTTTGTATTGTTTTTGAGGTACCTTTGAAAATTGTCGCATTTGTAAGGTGTTCACTAAGTGTTTTATCAAGTTCAGCAGAAAAATTCACTAAACCACGAAAAATTCCAGGGTTATCTGATGTTTCAGATTCATCGTGTCCTCGTAAGGCGAGCTCAAAAGCCCCACAGAATTTTATACAGTCAATTATTTTTGACAAAACATACCTGTTTTTCGTCACCTCTTCATTGTGTTTTTGTATATTTATCCAATAAGCAGAGTCAAGTTGGGCCTGTATATTAAGTTTCCCAAATAATGCAAATCGCATTTCATTGTTCATATGAGTTTGCGTGTTTTCATGCTTCTTTATTTTTTCACTTAAATGCACTAGATCCCGCACTCCTGTCTCGCGCCACAATTTTTCCTCTTTATCTGCGCCGAATAATGCACACGGAAAACAGAAAAAAGCATTTTTTTCGGAACATCCACAAATCCACTGATTTCGTAGATACATGTCTTTATTAAATTTACGCGTATATGTTTTTCCACGGCTTTTACCGGACACTTCAATATTAAGATCAGGCATAGGACGGCCACGTTCTTTTATAATCAACTGTTGTTGATAGTGAAGTTTTTGAAATTTATTTACACCTAATTTAAATTGAAACTCCATTGTTTTAAACACGCTCGAACAAAACAAATTAAACAAAATTGTAACCTAAGAATTTCTAAACACGGCACAGATGCAACGGTCACGAATAACTGTCGTGAATTGCAGCTCGCAAACACATTTCCGAGGCCGTTAATCAGCCGATTGCCGAAGCACATCGGCTAAGATCGCCGTTTGCCTAATAAATGCATTTTACCGCTGCCAGTGTTTCGGTTGTTATCGACGCGGCTTCACTGGAGCAGCAAATACGTAAAAAGATTGCTTCACTGGAGCACCAAATACGTAAAAAAATTATACGGTTTCACTAGAGGAGTAAATACGTAAAAAAAATAATATTAATCATCGTTGTTGGTGAATTATTATTAACAGTTGATGTTTAATATGATAATATGGCAGATTTGAAATAAAACTATATTAATTATTCTTTAATAATTAAGATTTGCTATGGTTGTTTGGTAGTTCTGCAGCTCAGCAGCACATAAAGAAAAGCCGCCACTGGTTTAGCATCTAGTAACAAAAACTCCAAACCAAACTGATCTCCCAAAATAAAATCTTTGGTAATTTCTTCATATTGATGTCACCAGTTTGTGAGAAAATAATCTAATTTAGTTTTAGAAGTTTTTCCATTTTTATCTGTAAATATTCGTGTAGGTTCTTTATTTTGACACTTTAGATTAAAACTTTGTATAAAATCAGTAAGTAAAACTTTTTCCTTAGAGTCTTTAAGATAATCTATATTATAATCGCCGCATAAAATAGTAGTTTTCAAATGTTTAAAACAATAATTTAGACACGAAAAAAATAAAGTGTTTATCTACTAGATACTACTACGTAAGTTGTCTATACGTAATTATTATTTTATTAGTGTGAAAAGAAAACGTCAATAATAAATATATACTACCGTACAATCATTTTGTGAGGTTAGCTGTTATAATAACCTTATAGTAGCATGCGGTTAGTTTTTCACTTACCACAGTCGAAATACGGCCTTCGCCGCAATAGCTTTAAAATGACTTCACAGAATGTAAACACACCTTCCGATCTAACCAGTCCAGTAAATTAACGTTCGAATATCACAAAGTTATGCATCAGCCGCTTCACACTCTTTTCCGAGTAAGACCCAAGCAATTGTATTTAGTTGCATCAATAATGCTAAACTGCAGGATTATCTCATTCCTTTGGGCACAATCATCAACCCAAAAAATATTATTTTTTCATCTAGATTATCTCATAATAGAATCTGCATGTATTTGGCAAACAAAACCGTGACCAACTTCATGACACAACATGGCTCTATAGAAGTACTCGGCGAAGTTGTAACAGCACGAATTCTTGTCTCTCCAGCAGAAAGACTAGTCTTTTCTGGAGTCTGCCCGTCAATTCCCCATCAAGTATTTGTTGAAGAATTACAGAATATCGGTTTAAAGCTTATTTCCCCAATATTATTTCTGAACATTATCTCGACTCTCCCCGAATATAGTCACATATTGAGCTTTCGGAGGCAAGTTTATATAAGCCCTATAACATCACCAATTCCAGATTCTATTCTAATAAATTTCGATTAAACACCTTACCGCATATTTTTGTCACAAGGTACACTTACCTGCTTTATTTGCAAAAATACAGGACACATATCATCCCAATGCAATAACAGTTCAGTAACGGAATCAACTCATATTGAGCCAAACAATGAAGTACCAAATCAAACAGCTTCAACAAGTATACTACACAAAGTACCAAACACCCAGCAGTCATCAAGTTATCCATTATCAAATCCAAGCATATCACCTACATCTACAAATCTCCATGACAAAGAAATTACTAACGCTCCTACTCATAACAACACTTTCAATCAACCTCATTCAGTAGCAATACCGTTTTCACAAACTTTGGAAGCAATATCCTCCAATCTATCAGCTCCTTTTTCTTTAGATACAACTGCAGAAAATTCTAATAAAACTGATATATAAAGACAATTTTCTGAAACAACCATTTCAACCAATCTTAAAAATAAAACTTCAAGCTCGAGTTCTGTCACTACCAAGGAGTTTGCTCCAGTACTTCCAAATGTAACAAAGTCACAGCATCTAAGTGAAAACTCTAATAACAATTCCGAAAACACAAGTTCTTCCATAAAACGCAATATTCGGTGAGATCGTCACGCCTCCTTCAGACTCAGTGATTTCATCAGAAAATCTGTTTGCAAAACCCAAACCCTCTAAACCAAAAAAACCGCGCTCATATAAAGTCCCATCTATACGGGAAACTCTTGAAAATTTCATTGATAATCATACCCCACCATTCTTTTTAAATTACCACCAATTGTCTTTACTGATTGATAATGTCCAAGGCTCCTCCGACACTATTAGCGTCGTCAAAGAATTTACAACTGATATCGTTGGTTTACTCCATCTTTTACAAAGCAGCTATCAGTATGCAAATGATAGATCTACAAAAAGCAAGTTTACAAAACTTCAAAAGAAAGTACACAACCATTTAGAGAAAGAGATTTCTGACTTAGATAGTGACTCTTCTGTAGACAATTGTTCAGTATCATCTAACTCCGAATCTGTTAACAACATTTAACTCGATACTTCAATGGAACATTGATGGATTTTTTCATCGTCTCCCTATGCTACAGCTTCTTTTATCTAAACATTCTCCAGATATTATTATTTCTTATGAACATGGAAGAAGCGTCCAATTTTTATGGGTTTCCTCAAACGTCGGAATAACAAGAAATGAAGAAGCTGACAGGACTGCACGAGAAGCAATTTTAAGTGATTTGTCAAAGTCGATAGACAAGTGTGTTTTTAGTGACATAGAAGCTTATTTTAAAAATAAAGTGTGGTGTTTGTGGCAAAATGAGTGGTCTCAAACTAATTCCAATCTAAATAAAATCAAAAATAATGTGTCTCAGTGGTTTCCATCGTCGCTCAATAGACGAGAACAAATTGCGGTTGCGCGTTTACGCCTAGGACATACCAGATTAACGTACTCCTACCTTTTCACAAAGAAAAATCCACCTATATGTGATCAGTGTAACGTCCGATTAACAGTCGAACATTTTCCAACAATTTGTAGTAAATATGACCAAGAAAGACAGCGCTACAAGATCCCAAACGCTCTACTACAGGCTCTAGGTGAAAACTGTTCCTGTAACAATATATTGAATAATCTTAGATCCATAAACATTTTGTACAATCTGTAGGTGTTTAACTTTGTTTTTTATATTTTGTTCCGTCGCTAATAACCTTTTGGTGGATGCGACATCTTTTTCTAATAAAAAAAAAAATAATAATAATTTAGACACGAGTAAAGTTTGTTTACAAATATCTCAATATCGCCAGAAGGGGCCCTGTAAATATTAATAAGACAACACATCATCATCATCATCTTTGGCTCGACTAATGAATCTTGTCCTGCTCTAAGATTCGTCGCCATTCTGTTCGGTTTTTGGCAACATGTTGCCATCTTCTGATTTTTAATATTCGTAAGTCGGTTTCTACTCCATCTAACCATCTAATTCGCGATCGGCCTTTGCTTCTTTTTCCTACAGGTGTTCCTGTGGTTAGCTTTTTAGCAATGGTATTTTCTGGCATTCGTATTATGTGTCCAGCCCATCTAATTCGCTATGTTTTAATGAACGTTATGATATCTGGCTCATCAAAGAGCTGATAGAATTCAAAATTATATCTTCTGCACCACCGCCCTTGGTCGTTCACAGCTCCAAATATTTTGCGGAGTATTTTACGCTCAAACATTCCCAAAAGTCTTTCATCTTTCTGCGTTAGAGTCCATGTTTCTGCTCCATATGTGAGGACCGGCCTCAGCAATGTTTTGTATATAATAATTTTAGTTCTTCTTTGAATGTTTCTTGAGTGGAAATACTTTTGGAGTCGAT
Organism: Diabrotica balteata; assembly: GCA_918026665.1. NCBI lineage: Eukaryota > Metazoa > Arthropoda > Insecta > Coleoptera > Chrysomelidae > Diabrotica > Diabrotica balteata. The sequence goes on from OU898277.1 coordinate 57,425,532, forward strand.
AGTATGCCCTATTTGTAAGATTTATTCGTCTTTTGATTCCTTCGCTTGTTTTATTGGTAGCAGTCAATAGCGACCCAAGGTATGTGAAGTTGTCAACACGTCCAAAGGTATGACTTCCAAAGACTGTTTCTCGTTCCTCATTTGCTATCGGATCCTTTATAACCAACATGTACTTGGTTTTGTCTTCGTTGATAACTAAACCGACCTGTTTCGCAGCTGTTTCCAATTCTAGGAGATATTGCTGAACATCTCGCTTGTTACGCCCTACTATGTCAATGTCATCAGCATATGCCAAGACTTGTATCGATCTAAAGACAACACATACTATCTCTTAAGCTAAAAGTAACACAACAACATTCAAAATGTATTTCTTTCGCCATATTATTTAAAAAGTTTTGAGGTTTACAAGATAAACAGTCTTTTATGTACATCGAAACACCTCCATAGCATTTATCTTTTCTTGTGAAAGACGCTACTTGGTTATAATTTTGAAAACAAAATAAATCCCCATTTAGATCACTACATCATGTTTCAGATACACATAGAACATCAGGATCCTCTGTGCTCAATATTACCTCAATTCTGTTACTTTTATTAGTTATCGATGGAGAGTTAACACTTATGATTTTAAAATTTTTAAAAGAATCTACCTGATTATTATTATTTTGTGTACTAACATCAACATCGTTAGTTATGTCGAATTTCTCAGGTGCGTTCTCTGAAGGTATAAAAAACGCTGGCCATACTGGATTACCTAATACCTATTTCACTAAATTCTTATGAATATAGAGGCGGTGAAAGGAAAAGTAGTGCAAGTCACTTTTTTTATAGAATAGAAATAATTGCATATTTAAAATCTCCATATTTAAATCTATCAGACGCAACAGTGGTGTAAGTCACAAGTCACAAGTCTTCCATTTGCTCACAGATAGCAGCACAAACTTGACAGTCAAACTAAATCTCTGTTGTAGTAGAGGGAATAGTAGTGCAAGTCATACTTACACTACTATTCCATTTTCCAACTAAACTAACTAACTAAGAACATATACAAATACTAACTAAGAACATACAAATATTAACTAAGAACAACTAACTAAAGACAACTTGACTAAACTTTAATAGACTAAACTAAGTAGAAACAGAAACTTAATATTGGGCTATAAACGCTTTTGTAAACTAAAAACAACTGGAGAATTGACAAACGTCAACTTTTTTTGACAAATAACCAAAGACTGACGTTAGAAATTTTATTAATTAAATGCCAAAGTAGAATTTTAGTATTTATTTCATTTATTCGTTAAAAGCATCTTAAATCCAAACAAAATTAGTATGATTGAAAAGGTATATTAAAATAATTGTAGTTTCGCATTTAATTAATAAATATTCTAACGTTCGCCTCTGGTTAATTGTCAAAAAAGTTGACGTTGACGTAAAAACAATTAAAGAGATTGAGAATTGAAAAACGTCAACTTTCTGACAAGTAGCCAGAGGCGGAGGTTTTAATATTTATTAATTAAATGCGAAACTACAATTTTAGTATTTATTTAATTTATTTATCAAAATAAGCTTAAACTGAAATAAAATTATTATGACTGAATAGATATTTTTAATACCTTTCAAACGAGGTATCACTTGCCATAAGGTCCCATTTAAAATTATCTGTCACAGTGGCGTTGTAACGTCATCTGTCACTATTACGTCACCTGTTATGACTAGATGAGAAGCCTACGTCTGTTTATTACTTTCCTCCAAATATCACCATTATAACAATAACCGTTCAAAAGATAAGAAGGGGGAACGGACTTTTGACTAGCACTGTATATAAAGCGATAAATGGAGACTATGTTTTGAAACAAAAAATAACGCTGGAGATAATATACCTTAACTGGCACTACATACAGCGACTGTACAAGTACTATAACAAACTAGAAATTGTTTAATAACTATATTGTCTAATATAGAAAATTAGGAAATGTGAAACAACATAGTGAGTCAAGATCAAGTCAATAATATAAGTTTTTAATGAAAAATGAGAAGATAGAGAAGAAATGTGGATACTAGAAGAAATAGAAGTCGTTGGCAGATAAATTAAGAAGGGCTTCCTTATACAAAAAAATGTTTTATATACAAAACAATTTAGGTTTTAAAAATTGTCCTTAATGTTCTTTATTTATTGTGTGTGGAGTTTAACTGGTTTTCATATGTAAAAAACTAGAAAATTCATCCCGATATGTGCCAGTTCCACTTTTTGGCGATAGACGGTTTGGTTTGTCGTCATGACTACGACGAAGCGTTGGTTGCCTCGGTTACTGCGAAACGATAAAATATCCAAATCAACGACGACGCCTAGCGCCGATCGGCCTATTCGCACGATCCACGAAGTATTATTTGTTCAGTCATCGCCAGATCACTCATATAATAAAGATCTAAATTAATATAAATAATATTCCATGTGTAATTAGTGCATCAGCAAATATAATATTGAAAAGCTTAGATGGATAATAAGTAGTAATGTTTAGGGTTGACGAATAGCTTCTTCTTTGGCTGCTTATTAATTACTAATATCTTTAGAAATTTTATTTTGTCATTTGTAATTTATTTTTCCTAACTTTATTTTTTAATTTAGCCAACAATTAACACTGCTTCTTCTTCTTCAAGCCCTGTCCGTTGCGAACGTTGGCTATTAACATGGCAATTTTGATCTTGTTTGCGGCGCTTCTGAATAGTTCGACAGATTTTGGAGCCACGAGTGTCTTTTCCTGCCTGGCCCTCGCTTACTGTCTATTTTTCCCTGGACAATCAATTGTAGCAGACGGTACTTATCGTGTCTCAATATGTGGTCTAGATATTCAAGCTTTCTTTGTTTAATTGTATTCACGATTTCTTTCTCCTTTCCGATTCTTTGGAGTACCTCTATGTTGGTGACATGTTCGGTCCAGGATATACGAAGAATGCGTCGGTACACCCACATTTCGAATGCTTCTAGTTTTCTCGTTAGCGTCTCCGTCAGCGTCCAGGTCTCCACGCTATACAGCAAGATCGGAAAAATGTAGCATTTAACTATACGTAGTTTCAGGGGAAGAGACAAATCCTTGCTTATGAGGAGCTTTTTCATATTGCTAAATGCTGCTCTAGCTCGTTCTATTCTCGCCTTAATTTCTATGGTCTGTTCCCATTTTGCATTTACGTTGGTGCCAAGGTACACATAAGATTTTACATGGTCAATTAGTATGTTACTTATCCGTAATTGTCGAGCAGGTTGTTGCTTTTTGCTTATTAGCATCCACTTTGTCTTCTTGAAGTTGAGGCTCAGGCCGTATTCCTCACTAACTGAATAAAGTCTTTCCATTACTTGTTGTAATTCGTCTATGGTACTGGCAAGGATCACCGTGTCGTCGGCATATCATATATTGTTCATTAACTCGCCGTTTATTTTTATGCCCTCATTTGCATTTTCCATACATTTGTTAAATATTTCCTCGGAATACATATTGAATAGGAGTGGAGACAATATACACCCCTGATGGACACCTCTTTTGATCTGCACGCTTTCAGTGAGTTCGTTGCCAATTTTTGCTCTTGCTGTTTGACCCCAGAATAGGTTTGCCACAATTCGAATGTCCTTGTCGTCAATACCTGTCTTTCGCAGAATACCTATCAATTGTTTATGATTGACATTGTCAAATGCTTTTCTAAAATCTACAAAGCACAAATACACGTCCTTATCAACGTCTCTACACCACTGTATAAGCACCTGGAGAGCGAAAATTGCTTCTCTAGTTCCAAGTGCTTTCCGAAAACCAAACTGCGATCTATCAATATTTGACTCACATTTATCATATATTTTTCTATGAATGATCTTAGTGAACGCTTTAGTGACATGATTAATCAAGCTTATAAGCCGGTAGTCATCACAAATCTGGGCATTTGGTTTCTTCGGGATTGTAATAAATGTTGACCGCAGCCAGTTCTCCAGGATTTTACCGCTATTATATATGTTGTTAAAAAGTACAACTAGATTATCAAGAAACTGTTTGTCAGATTTACATAGGATCTTTATTATTTCGCAGGATACATTGTCCGGACCTGCTGACTTATTGTTTTTTAGTGCTGCAATGGCATCTTCTATCTCCGATTTAAGGATTGAAGTTCCTGTTTCTCCTTCTCCATATAGGTGATCATCAGTCCTGTTCGGTGCAAATAATTTTTCTATGTATGATTTCCATGTTTTTAAGATCGTTGATGGCTCCGAGATAAGATTTCCATCGCTATCTTTAATGCTGTTGGGTGACTTATTGAATTTCCTCTTGTTTGTCATCGATTTTATTTTTTTGTGCATATTTTAACTGTCGTATTTTCGTTCGTATTGTTCTATTTCCCTGCATTCGTTGGAAAACCAATGAACACTGCTAAGTACAAATTAAAGTTAAATAACATGAATCTAGTTATAATTAATCTATGTCTTTCTAATTAAACATATTCTTAATATTGTATCTTTTGTACAGATTTGTTGGCCTGGTGCATGTTAATCTTAAAATTTCGTGTTCTCCGTCATCACCCTTGTACAATATACTGTATTTTACAGAGATCTTCTAGAAAATATTTCGGATCTCAGATATTTGAACGTGTACGAACCTAATTACTTTATAGTCCCCAATAAAATTATTAGCCCATCCGGGATATACCAAACTGATCACCGGCATCCTTTGGAGACCCATAAACTCATCACCACAGATAGGTAAACTCATCACCGCGGATAAGTAAACTTATCACTGCAGATAGGTAAACTCATCACCAGCATTTTTGCCACAAGACGCTGGTTCCTTACTTTTTACTTTTTCGTGTCTGGATCCGACTACAGTTTTTCTGCCCAATATCGGGCTACGTCTACACCCTTTGTATTTGCGAGCCATAATTCATCGAAGGTGCACTGTGATGGGCAAAGTCTGCATACTCTCAGGTGCTCCACGTCCTGTATTTCCCCACATTCACAAAGTGCGTCGCTATCTGTCTTGATGCCCCATTTAATGAGGTTCTGTTTTACAGGGGCATTACCTGTGCGTATGCGGTTGAGTGTCCGCCAGGTTCTCCCGTCCAGGTTCATTCCGTTATGTCGTTCTGAATGTAAGGGGAACAGTGCGAGTGGTTCGACGCTGACATTTCTCATAAACCTTTTCCTTGATTTAAGTCGGCCGATTCCTAGCGGTTCGTCAAACCCGTATAATTGGTGCCTTTCATCGAATGTTTGCCTGAACTTGTCCACATATTGCGAGGCGTATCTATGGTCCTCTGGTGATGCGAATACAGCTACCCGGTACAGTAGGGTTAGAGGGGTAGGCTTCATACAACTGGTAATTATTCTACATGTTTCATTTAAGGTCGTGGTGACTTGTTGGGCGTGTCTACATCTACCCCAGACGGGACAAGCATATCTCCCTGTTGAGAAATATAAGGCCTTCAAGACCTGGGGGTTTGCACCCCACTTGCTCCCTACAAGTTTCCGGAGAAGGTTGTTTCTCGTAGAAACCTTTTTTCTTGTGCTCTGACAGTCGAATTTATCTTGGCGCTGGTTTTTAATGCGAAAGATTACCTGTTACACTTCTTGTTTACGTAGTCATCTTTTAAATTGAGAAATTATTTTAGGTAAATTGCTTTAAAATTAAACTGATATATTTATTTATGTTGAATGTCTTAAGATGAGTGAGTTATTAGACGTATTAGAGGTAATCAATGAGCAATTCACTATCAATGTTGAAGGAACAATGGCAAAAGAAGCGAAATTTTTCTTTTCAGATAGTTCTATTAGCTGTTAACAGAATTAAATGAAATTTACAAATACCAGCGAATGTATTGCATTTACATTTAATACATCCGGACGTACATTATTCTTTTAAATTATCAAACATTAATGGTATGCAAGCATTTAATGGTCTTTACCTAGCACAGTATGTAGGTAGGCCAGTAATCAGCTTACAAATTTTAAGTTTGTATTGTCTACGAGTGCATTTATTCTAATTGGTGATGAGTTTATGTGCACCAAGAAATTATAACACAAAATCTATAGATGCAAAGAAGTTATCAGTATATGCGACTTTCTGTGGGGAAGCGATCAGATCAGTTTTTTCGATAAATGTACCTCCATTTTGTTAAAAATTTTTTAATCCCTGGTAAACAACTGACTACATCGTCTAACGACATATACTAATAACACTCTCAATAATAATAATATCAGCAGAAAAAACCAAATGTATGACAACATCTAAATACCCACTACGGTGTAAAATCGAAATTGATGGAAAATAATAAAGCAGGAAGCAAGGTTTAGATATCTTGGAATAGATATAACTAGTTACGGAGATGTTAAAGAAGAAGTACGACAACAAAGCTTAAAAGCAAGTACAGCGGCGGGTTCTCTTAATGACACAATCTGGAAGAACAAACACCTAAGACAAGACACAAAAACAAGAATCTATAAAGCAGCAATTAGACCTTTATTAACATACACGGTGGAGACAAGACCTGACACATCTAAAACGAGACGACTGCTAGAAACAACAGAGATGAAAATACTCCGACAAATATCAGGGAGAAGTCTGTTGGATAGGGAGAGAAGCGAAAACATAAGAAGAGCATGGCAATATAAATGGATGGGTGACAAAACAAAAACAGGAGCGGAATAAACAAATCAGTAGAATGGCAGAGAATAGAATCGTTCGAATAGCCGAGATAAGTCACCAAATGGACGAAGAAGTATTGGCAGACCAAGAAAAAGATGGTGCGACAATTTAAACAATTTAGGAGGCTAATATTGAAGAAGAAACAGGTTTTAAAGCCTACATAGTAGAAGGAAAAAGAAGAAGTTTGTATATTACTTAAAAGAAGAATGAGAAGAATGTTTCAAACATTATTGGGAGTGCCATTAATAGAAGTACAACCGCATTATCTTCCGAGAATGTCGGTAGTCTTAATTTGAACAGCATTTCCTCTGACTTAAAAAGCGAAAGTATAAATTTTTAAGCAATACCAATTGTACTTTTTGCATGTACTTAAAAGATTAGGATTTCCAAATATTTGAAAAAAGCTTTTGAAATATTTGTAAGTAATATTTTATTCATATTTTATTTATTAGACGTTACAAGTTATGTACTCCTTTCAGGTCATATAAATATTTAAAACTGTTGTTGATATTAATTAAAAAAAAATTATTTTGTTGTAGTGCTCTTTTTTATCTCATGAATCCATGCTATTTTTCTATCATGTGGTACTTAAATATTTAGTGAAAACTGTCATTTTATATAAAATTATTTAGAATTGTTGAAAATTTTAATATAACCTTTCCAGATAAAGATTTTTGTGCAGCCGCAAAATTAACTAACGTCATAACAAGAATTAAAAGTATCAATGAAAGACACCATAAATCAGATGGGTAAAATGATGAACCTGATATCTATATTCGTCATCAAAATATCGTAATAGCCAATTTAATTTAAATTGCTGAACGGAACTCCAATGGTCTATGCCTATGCCAACACGCAAAGGAAATCCGTGCTTTTATGCAAAACAATATTTAAATGCATTTATCTATATTTTTAATATTTAATACTAGTTTTACCTAGTAGAACTTTACGTAGTAGAAGTAACGATAAGAGATTTTATGAAAGAGCCCTACATGTTATGTACATAAAAAGACCAAAATTAGTTATTATCTTATATTTTGAAAGGTTACTTATAATTGATTTTTATAGCGTTTTTTTTTCAAAAGATTTCTTTCGAAATATATCAAAGTTTCGCTTATGCATCGGCGATTTTCTTACTTCAACTTCAAATCTAAATGACACAAAATTAATTACTTCTTCTTTGGAGTTCCCGAAAGAAAAGGGAACAAAAACTAAAACCAAAACCTATATCAGAATCTCAAAATCTCCCTAGCAGATCTTCCTGAGTCCCTGCCAAGATCCCCCTTAATCCTGCACGTTCGTATACACAAAAAGAAGGGCAGGCTAAGCCCTTTTTGTCCTTTGTCGCGTGTACATACAATTAAAGATGTAGCAGTCCTTCGGGATTTCGATACTGGAGTCCTGGCAGCCATTCTTGTACGTTCTCTTGGGACGCGAATGGGACAGTTTTGTTATAATTTGTTTGAACGCGCGGTCTGAGTGAGAGTAGTTTGAAGAGGAAGGATTTTATCATGCATGCACAGCGCTCCCTACAGGGTGTTAATGTAACTGTAGATATTTTTGTGATTTTGTAAGTTTTGGTTTTTATGGTTGTGAGGGTTAGAGAGGAATAGTTAATAGATGTTTTGGTATCTAAAGAGTTAGCACATTGTGGTTGTTATTCTTATTATTCTTTTTTTTTTTTATTAAAAAAGTTTACCGAATTCACCATAAGGTGATTACCAGTAATACAGTGTAGGTGTACAATTCTAATAGTCTAAACTTTGCAATATAGGTAATCCTATACATTTTAAATATTTTCCCAAATCGACATAATTAAAGTCTGTACCCAAAAGTTTATTGATGTTATTTTGGAATTTTGACCAAATGCCCCTGATGATGCTGTAGTAAGCGAAAGTACTTGGGCAAGATTTAATTGTTAAAATTGTGCTCGATATTTGCCTTTCATTTTTCAAAGTTCATTTATTCGATCATTCAACCTTATATCAATTTATTTTGCAATATTGAATCTGTTGCGTTCATTTACAAAAAGTGTACAGTCAATTAAAAAATGTCTAACACTGTTTGTTTCGTCGCAAATGTCACATTTAGTAGGATTATCTCTAGTAAAAAGGTACGAATTAATGTCCGTAAAAACGAACATTAATTTTTCCAGTAATTTACCTCTACTATCTGTACGTACTGACCCCAAATGTTATTGTGACCATTAAAATGACCGACTATAATACGAGGAGATGTTCGATAAGACTATTTATGTCATCAAAAGTAAATACTGCACTCGATGGTAAAAGATGTAGAGAGTTGAAGGTACTACAAGTTTTATTACTACTGTTTCAAGTTTGGTGTTTCAATAGGCTTGCTACAGACGATTTTTTGACCAAAGTGGCAACTCCACCAGAAGAATAATTACAATTGCTTATTCTGTCATTTCTTAAACAATTGAACTGTTTAGGATTGTAATTTTTATTTGGACTAAGATTAGTTTCTTGGATACATATTATATCTGGGCAATGGTCAGAGATGAGTTTCTGTATAAAGGCAAGTCGATGGAAGAGTACATCGATATTCCATTGGAGTAGTGTTGTGAATTTAATTATTTAGAAAAAGAAAAAAAAGAAAGGAAATTAATTATTTAGGCAATTAATTGAGACGTATCACTATCGGACTCTAAATTGCTGTTATTACTAATTTTTCTTTTTAGTGTGGTAATGCTTCGTTTAGCAGATCTTCCTTTTAAATGCGGATAAATTGTGTTTAGCACATGAATAAGTGCTGGGGTATATGTAGTAAACTTTCTTTAAGGTTGGGTTTTGGTTACGAAAAAATGAAGCATGGAATTTCCTCCGAAAAGCATATTTGGTATGATCTTTATTCTGGATGCGGTTGCTACATCTAGTTTCAATGGTTTCAACAGGTCCATCATCCAATTTGCTTTTACTTTGTTTAAAATTGTTTACAATTCTGTACAAACTTTTAGGTTTTAGGGAGATATAACTACTAGCTTCTAACCTAAAATTATTATTTATTGTAATTAGAGGTAATGGATTTTGACAAGAGCTATGAGTCATGCCGATGAAGTACACAAGTTTACCTATTATTTACAAGGTCATAGCTCATGTTAAAATCCATTACCTATAACTCAAATTTATAAAACAACGTCGAGGAATCTATGGAGAAGCTATGAGCATATTAACGTATGTATTAAAAACGGCCTAGGTAGGCGTGGCTAACGTTAATACCAATATGGCGGTGGGATCAGGGCCAGACTCAATAATATTAAAACTACTGTACAAATATGACTATATTCAGAAGATTTAATCATAATCTAAAAAAGTGCAATATATTTTTAATAAACTATGATTCATTTATCCCGCGGTAAACACTAAAAACACAATATATTATACATAAAGATAAATTAATACAGTCAAATACTATTAATTTATTCTCTGAAGTACGGGACATTACTTTGTTTACATATTTGTATACTA